>PVKC010025655.1:0-16391 GCA_004027635.1 Crocidura indochinensis
TTAATGGTTTCCAGGTAAGTTCTACCAGTCACTGTTGTCAAAGTCAGTTTTCTGAAGTTAGTGCTCTTATTTTTCATATTTCAAAGAACAATACATCTTCTGGTTTCCACTGAGTGTTAGGTGATGTGATAGGACCTCCGGTCTTAGGTCAAGTTGACATTTCCTCGCTGTCCACGTTGTCTTATCAACACTAGCACAAGTATATCTCCCAAAAGAGCTTAGTCCTGGTGTTGTTGCAGGGAGTTGTTTCAGTTCTACGTCTCTCGTGGAGACTGAATTGTATCCACATGACATATATCCATGATGGGAGGCACCCTTGTGTAAAAAGGAATAAAGTGGGGCTGGGAGGGATAGCAAGGAGGCAAGGCTTCTGTCCTACCTGCAGAAGGATGGTGGCTCTTAGATCTAGTTGTCCCCATTTCCTCGTCAGGTCACCAATTTAGAGCTGGCGTACGTTGGCGTCTATGCCTATACAAAAACATATTGTGTCCTTTTGTATTGCTGGTGCTATTCCAAGTAAGGATGACAGACTACACATACAGTACCTGTGGTGTGGTCTTAGCTTTTATCCCAGGCAAGGTGTTTCTTGGTTTTTGTACCCGGGAGCACCCAAGCTGAGAATATGCATATATAAAAAATAGAGCAAATAGATGAAACTGAGCTAAAAAATTAAAAAAAGAAAAAAGATAAATTGAGGGGAAAAAGGAAAAGAATAGTATTTGTAAAAAGAAAGTGAAGGGGGAGGCCATCTGTATGTTTAGGAGTATATATCTTAAGATGCATTATTAATATGATATTAGGCTTACATAGGCAATATAGGCCTCCCAATGAGGTTTTCTGAGATACTCTTTTGGGGAGTGGAAGTCAAGGTACTTTTTCCTATCACAAATTTTAGTTTACGGTTTAAGATATAATTTGCGGAATTTCAGAGTCCTGTAATGTCCTTGAGTTGGGATTTTTGCTGCAGCTGATTCCGGTATGATGTATCGGTCCATGGTTTGACGGGGGTGAGAGGGGTCACAAGCTTAAGTTAGCAGGCATGTTAGTTGAGGTTTCTTGTTGAGACACGAGAAGGGGATTCTAGAGGGCGTCTTTCATTGAGGAGCTGAATGGTGCTTTATTGCGGAAGAGGTTGGACTTGGTGCCTATCTAGGTAAGAATTGAGGGAAAAGAGGGGTAAGTAAAGGGGAGGTAACACATCAGGGTTGGGATATGGGGGAATATAAGGGTCTCTCGGTGTGGAGAGGCAATGAATAAGTGGGGCTATATTCATCATATAGATTTTAAGGTTAAGACTTGGCAGTTAGAGAGGACTTCAAATTTATAAAAAAATAATGTTAACATAAACATTGATTTCAGAGATCTATTTGTGTGCAATCCTCCTTATATAGGGTGTTCCATTACCTTTTATATAGTCAAGGGCAAGAGTATTCTTGGATGGGTTAAAAAGGGTATTTGAGAATGGTTATAAATGAAAAACGACCATACTCTAGGGGGTCTGTTATGGATAACGGGATATTACTTTGACTACAGTCTGCAGTTGTGGGAACTATGGGCCCAGCTCTGGCCCCTGCTGCTTGTGAATGCATAGGGGGTGGAGCTGCACTCCACCCCAAATCCTCCCCCAGGGCCCAGATTACCTGAGGTGCTCCTGAAGAGCCCCTCTGGTGTGAGGGAATCTGGCCCCCCAGACTAATGGGAAGTGGGGGGGGGGTCCTTGGGCTAGCTGTCCATCCCAGTAAAAATACAGTTTTCTAAAATAATTCACTAATCCCAATAACTTTACATATGAAGTTTGTTTTATTTTCACCATCCTACACATTAGACTACCATAGGATCCCACTAAGTAAAATACAGGACTACAGATTAGACTACAGATTATCCTACAGTTTAGACTTAGTCAACCTATTTAGCATTCCTAAAGTTTCTCAGTGAATAAATGCTAGATCTTGGTCTTGAGGTCACTTGATCTGATTATAAACTTTAAGTATGCTTCACCTACTCTCAGAACATAACACTCTCTGCAATCCATGAGAAAACAGAAATTTATTTAACTATTTGAGTTGTTCAACTGCTATATATCACTTCACTTATCTTGTTCAGCAAATATTTGAAATGTCTATCTTGTACTAGTTTTAGATCATAATAGTTAAAACAAAGTCTCATGATGTCCTTTGTCATTCAAATTTAATGTTGGACTCTGAAAAGAGGAAAAACAATATAATGTCCAAATCAGAGGGGTAGGAAAAGTAAATTAAGACACTGGTTTCTGCTCAGAGGAACTTTAAATAGGTTGTCCAGAAAATGTTATTGTGAGGAGGCAGAGGCCTTCTCTGAAAGACTTAGGTTAGACTCTTAGGAGACATAGGATCAAATGGAATGCACAAAGGTCTGAGAAAGAACTAAGCTGAACACATTTATCTAAGAAATATAAAAGGGCAGTAGCCTGGAGCACAGTGGAGCAGGGAGAAAGGTGTTAGATGAAAGTCCTTCAAAAACATTTCTATTTCTTTGTAAATAAAAAGTGACACCATGAAAAGAGTCACCATGTTCAGCTGAGTCATTTTAAACTAAGTAAATAATACACCATTGAATAACAATTACAAATAGGCAATCTTCAAAAATAAAGGTTTATTTTTAGCTTTCAGCAATCTATCTATAAAAAAAACCCCACAAAATAAGGTATTTTAGTTTGAATTATGAATGTGGTAAAAGAAGGCTTTTTAAATGATCAGGGGTATGAGATTAGGTATGGAAACTGTTTCTTGATACTGGCATTGGCTTTCTAGAGAAATCCTGGAATCTCCCCTCTGGAGATGGTTTAAAATAGGATTAGATACATTCACTCTGCAATCTTGCCTGAAAGCCTCTGCTGACCTCTCAAGGTCTTGCCAGTCCTGTGATTCTGTGATAAAATTAGACTCTTTCATTGGGTGAAAACAACCCAGAGTTCACCATGGCAGCTGCAACCTGGAATAATTGGAAGGAACTGATTTTGAGTAGTATACCTCCTACAGCTGAGACAAGATGCAATTAACAGATCCCCAAACCTCTCTTATTTCATGCTGTACTGAATCCTCCTCTGGTTCTCAGCCAATAATGGCTGGTATCAGTGATACAAGCAAAGTCAAGTGGTCTGATCCATGATTAAATAGTAGATGTCTTTGTTAGCTGCTGACCTTGCTATGAACAGCATGCCTTCAAGAATTGTGTACCTATTAGCTGATTCTTTGATCCTTGAAAATAGAAACCAGATGCATCCAATAAGCTTTTTATTTGGCCTCTTTTCTGCCATCCTCAAAATGAAATAACTCAAATTCCAATGCCATGAGCCTTAACCTCATTAAGCAACTCAGCTCAATTGTTCAGATATTTAATCATCCATTGTACTTTCTCATTTAACAATAACTGTCTTGGGTAAACTTTTGGGAAAAATCCTTTCCCATGATGTTTGCCTTTAAAGACAATTGGGCATAGTGACTAGAGTCTAATTTGGGAATGAGACAGTCCTGAACACTGTGCAAGACACTATATATCCAAGATGTGTAAACTCTGAAAAAAACTACTTCTTCAGGGAATCTTTATTTTTTTAATATATTCATTAGGGATAATGCAAGTACTTTCTTACAAACTTGATGTTAGGTTAAATGAGATAATATAAAGTAGCTCGTACTTTTCATCTTCTGTACTAGTCTGTATAATCTCTGGTTCTCTATCAACTGACAACTATCAGAAAACATTGCATACATATATTTATTCTTAATTCACTATAACTTTTATACTTTTATAAACACACACACTTCTCAATGCATGCATACACACACAACTCCAGATGCAAGTTCCCTGAAGTCATGGATAATTTTTGTCTTCTGTTTCTCCAAAGAATCTGACATAAATGTCTCTAGATAAAATATTAATTATTAGTAATTAGTAAAGGCATCCAAGCTTCTCATGTGTCTGGTAGGTTTCTGGTGATGATCAGCATCTTATGATGTGTTAGATTATCTATTCTTTTCTTGAAAATAGGAAGTTTAACATCAGAAGTAGCCTCAGACAAAAGTAGAGTGGAGGGGTATTTTTGCAATGACAAGGAATTTGAGTATAACTTGCATTAATACCTTAGTTTAGAACAAATTACTCTTTCTTTTTTGGTTTCCTGGCATGAAATTGCTTTCTTTACAAGAGATATTGTGATATGTACAGTCATTAGTATTATTGTATATGTGTAAATTATGGTTCTCATTAAAAGCAAAACTGACTCCCCCAAAGAATTAAGAATCTGTGGTTATGCTGCTAGAATAATCTCAGAACTTGGGATCCTGTGGTCATACTATAAAATGAAAATATTAGGAACTAGAAAGATGAAAGGATACTTGGGATCTCAAGTCTTCTAATTTCTTTGCTACTTCCATATTTATTTGGTTCCAATCCAAAATAAACACAAAGGGTGGGAATATTTCTCAAGTATGGATTACAGAAAGAATTGAGAATTACAGAGTTAGTTTCTGGATCTTGTCTTCTCAGTGTATTATGTTAAATACAAGTTCATGTTCCAGAATAGAGTTGTCTGGAGTGAGTACTGAGCACAAAACCTGGATAGCTTGAGTTCCACCAGGCATAACCTAAAAAAAAAAAATGAGAAAAGTAAGCAAAACAAAACAAATAAAAGTTAATGTATGTATATCAATTATAAAAGAATGGGTCCAAATTGGTTCGTTTCAATAAGTAAAAATCTGAAAACAACAGATATCTGGGTGAATTATGATCAAATAAGAGGGCAAGAGGGTGCAAAATCAGACCCAAAAAGTGCCAAAGATATGAAGAACAAAAAGTTATTCTTGAATTCAAAATTAAAAAGATTCACAATCAACAAATGCACTAATAACTAGCAAACGTGATTTGGGGCAAAGTCTTTAACTTTTAAACTTTATTTTTCAAAATTTAGAAATTAAATGGTGATTTGATTGGAGAGATCTTTTGAAATGAGAAAAAATGAAGAGTAGAAATGTGTAAAGATGCTGATTGAGAGGAACAACAAAGCCAGATGGCATAAACGGCATCCTTAGAGATTTTGTGGCATAAGAGACTATGTTAATAAGTGCCCCTCTGTCCTGAAAATGCTGCAGTTTCACTGAGTATGTTCTGTGTCCTTAGCTAGCCACAAGCAAATCTCAAACCTGTAACTTGGTCTCAGTTATTCAAGTTTCTTTGTTTTTAACTACTTTCAGTTCTGCATCACATTAATTGTGCTGGCCTTTAGGACATATTAATTCATAAATGGTGTCTTTTTGTGAAATACTTAGGACATATCTACTATCTAGAATTTAAGTAGCTATTTTTTGGGGGGGGGGTTGGGCCACACCCAGTGACAATCAGGGGTTACTCCTGGCTATGCGCTCAGAAGTCTCTCCTGGCTTGGAGGACCATATGGGAAACCGGGGGGATCAAACCGTCCTAGGCTAGCACAGGCAAGGCAGGCACCTTACCTCTAGCGCCACCACCCGGCCCCCTTAAGTAGCTATTTAAAATTAATGAAGATATCTATCTGTATTGAACTGAATATTAGATCAGAAAATTAAGTCGCAATGTTTTATTATTATCAGCAACATGAGTATTCTTGTTTTGATAAACCAGGAGAAAGATAAAATAAATTTACAAAAATTGCTCATTTTTTTTGAATTATGGAAAAGGAAGTACAATGACCACGTGGAAGAGAGAAATACCATTTGTTTTTGTTTTTACTCTATTTCTTATAAAGATTATGAATTCCTTTGTTGTTTTGAGTTATCTAAAATTATCTAAAAAGTTTGTAGAAAATTATCTAGAGACTTTTTATAAAATATTATGTAGGAAAGTTAATTTACATGGGGTAATCTTTTATGTGTATTATTGAAAATTTGTTTATAGTTAATTCCTTAAAAATCTTTTCTTTAATACTAATTTCATTGATTCAACATCACAATAGTTTAAGTTTTAAATAACCATTCTTTATTACTATATAAATCTTGTAATTATAGCAGTCAGATTGTATATTTTATAGTCAAAAATGAAATTAATCAAAACAAAAGCAAAATGAAACTGAAGATTTTATCTCCAAATAACTAACAATAATCCTGTATATAAAATCCTGCCAATATGATATAAGACAAAGTTATGTATGTGACTTGCAGAAAATGTGCATTTAAAAAAATAGAGCTAAAGGTTGGGAGAAAGGGTAGCAGTTAAAGCAGATGTTAGTTCCTATTTTGATCTCAAGAACCACGTGTTTCCTTCAGCCCATCACTGGCAGTTCAAAGGCTTCCCTGAGGTCCAATAGGTATGGTCTTGGTAATTCCCACAACCTCAGAACCAAATCACACCACATTCTCAGGCTTTCACAATGAGTTGACTGACAATTGGATAAGAATTGATAGGAGTACTCCCCAAATAATAAATAAATAAAATTAGTATAAAAATAAAAAGACAGTTCATGACTGCCTTTCTACTTCTCCACCTAAATTTCTTTTTGTTCCCAGGTTTAAAGATATGAGCACAGGAGATCCAACAGCACCTTTAATAAATTGGATGAAAATCACAAGCCAAGAGTGATGGAATATAAAAGAGACTTTCTTTTTTTTTTTTTTTTTTTTTTTTTTTTTGGTATTTGGGCCACACCCGGTGACGCTCAGGGGTTACTCCTGGCTATTCGCTCAGAAGTTGCTCCTGGCAGGCACGGGGGACCATATGGGGAACCAGGGGATCGAACCGCGGTCCGTCCTAGGTTAGCGCAGGCATCTTACCTCCAGCGCCACCGCCCGGCCCCAGAAAAGAGATTTTCTATGGATTGTTTTTTTTGCCAGGTATTGCATCTGGTCTACTTACCTGAGAACTTCAATCTGAAAGAATTGTTTTTTTGTGTTTAATCATTGCATATTTTGGAATTTAAATGGTATGAAATCAATTCAGTTGATTTATGTAGTTAGGTATATTGAATCCCTATGTAAATTTAAATTTTCAGTGGGAAAATAATCTATAATTATAAATTAAGTTCCATATATTTATTCAGGTTTATACATTTTATGCTCAGATCTAGTATAGTTTGCTTATAAATAGTGATAATTCTAATTATCTATTTTGTTTCCATAAAACATTACCACTATCATTGAGTAATGAATTATTTGAAACTGTCTTAAAGGTTTTTTTGTATCTGTCTTTTTCCTGCTAACAATAGAAGGTCTCAATGAATTGATTAAGCAAAAGTAAAAGTGCACTGAGGCAAGTGTGCTACAACCATTTAAACCTGTTCTTAAGGGGTCAAAAATGCTAATCTGTGAAATTTCAGACAACAAACTGCAATTGTAAATAAGAAATCTCAGCTGAAATGGAGCAAGAGCCTTGTTCAATGACATGAGAACAACCTGGAAGTAAAGGCATCTAATGGGTTCTAATTTCAGCTCTGCCATCTAATTGTCATTTGTGTCTGAGTGATATTATTTAGCTTATCCATGCCTCATTAGTGAAATGGGATAACTGACCCATAGGAAAAGGATATATTCCATGGTGGAATGAAACATGGTTGAGGGAACTTTGTGAAAGCCCTCCCTCTATGCAAGAAAGGTATTTCTGAATGCATATATGCCCAACCATGCAAATACTATAATCACACTCAAAACATGATTTCATACCTGGAAGATATTCTTGAAAAAAAAAAGATTTAAAGATATTGAAGAATGTTATGGTAGAAAGGGGGTTATGAGTAGGCAAAGCTTTCTATTATTTAGTCCTGGTTGTTAACAGACATGATAAAAAGAAGTAGCTGTAGTATCAGCTCATTTCTTTCACCAGAAAGTTATGTGTGCATAAAAATTAATAAATATTTAAATTTATATTATAAATTATATAAATATAATATGTATTATGCATAAGCAGACCAAGGCCGATTGTGGGTCAATTAGAATAGCCACAATGCAAAATCAGTTGTTGGTTTTTTTTTTTTTTTTTTTTTTTGGTGAGGGTTGGGCCACATCTGTCCTAAAGTGCTCAGGGGTTATTCTGGCTCCAGGCACAGAAATTGCTCCTGCTTATGGGATACTGGAGATCGAACCCAGGTCATTCCCAGGTCAGCCGTGTGCAAGGCAAATGCCCTACCCACTGTGCATTTGCTCCAGCCCCATAAATTTAGTTTTCTGATATGGGAATGACTTGTAACTAATAAGTAATTTAGTAGGGTATAGCTAATATGTGAGGATTATTTTCTCATTACTTTTTTCTAAATTATATACACTATATATACGCTTAATATTCTCTAGTGCAATTAGACGGAACACGCATACACACACACACACACACACACACACACACACACACACCCATCTACGCAAACAGATGTATTTCCTGTTTATAGTTCCACAAAGAAAATAAGAATCAAGTCCTTGACTTTCTGGGAGTACGATATGCATGAAGAAGAGCTTGTATATTAAGATTAATATTGTGTTGTAAATAATTTAGTAATGACCCAGGCACTTAGCCCTTAAGCGGAGAATTTTTCAAGTAGAATCTAAGATAACAATAGATTCGAATTCTAAAGGACAACAAATACTTCTGTCTGTCTCATTCACTTCTGACTCCTTAGGCCATTAATAATAACAATAAAATCAAATTAAATTAACTTTCTTTTTTTTGCAGAAGAAGAGGATATTTGAGATTAATTCCTCTACCTACAGTTTCAGGGTCTTTTTTTTTTTTTTACATATTTGATAGCTTTGAAATGTTGATATCTCAAATCTAGCAATCTAATTTATTCATGTTTTTGGATGTATGAAACTTAAAATTAAAAATACTTAGATAATAAAATCTACAACATTATAAATTACCATGAGATCAGAAAAAGTTGTTTTTTGCTATTATTAATAGTATATCACCAGGATTCTCTCAGTCCTGTCCTAATGGATTAATGTGTATAACACTCATAAATCAGTGATGAATTAGAATAATTTTTATATAAAATACTAGAAGACTTGTGATTATGAAGGGTTAATGACACTTACACATGAGACTAACTTTTCACAGGGTACCAATTTTGGCAAATAAAATGCTGTCTCTAGTAGAACCATTTACTTATGGAGAATTGAAGAAAACTTAGCAGAAAACAAAATGCATAGCTAAGGCCATCAATCACTATCCATTTGGGTTTAGACCAAGAGGAAAAATAATGTTTCACTTTGTTGTTCTATTGCAAATACAGACAAGAGTGAGGACCTTATGCTAATTTAGATCACAATTGCCCTAACTCCATGTAACAAGAAATTATTTGTGTTATTGTGACCACATGATGTGCTCCAACACCCCTGTGCTAAGGAATTTCCCTGAAGCAGATGGGAAGTCATTTACCTTGGTAAGGGCATAACCCTGTTCTAAGATTTCGATCAGAGAGGAGAGCTGTATCAGCATAAAATAGAGAAAGCTAGTGACCCTGGAGCAAAATACTTTTGCCAAGAGGATCACAAAGGAATTTCTTTGGGATTCTAAGAGGAAAAAAATCCAACAAAGGATAAGTACTAACTTAGATTGTTAAACCCTTTTAGTCTTTACTAAGGGAGAACTAAAAACTCAATGGAATCAAATTAAACCAGAAATCAAGAAGCACTAGTATTCCTTTCCACCCCCCCACCATATATTGTAGAGGAAGAGAACCTCACTGGTCAGACACTCAAACTGAAGCAGAAAATAGAATATTTATTAAAGTCTCTATGTAAAAATATAGAAAGAACTGTTTTTAAGCAAGTATGCCATATTCTTTGAATAATAACTTTACTATAGAATTGTAAAACTTCTAGAAATAATTTTAGTTCAACATCATAAATCATGGAAAATTACATTGAATACATATAAAGAGATGCTATATTATACATATCTATCAGAATAACTAAGATTAAAATATAATGCCTAGTATTAAAATGGCTTAATAGCAACTAATTTTTTAGTTTTGTTTTTGGGCCACACCTGACTATGCTCAGGAGTTAATCCTGGATCTTCACTCAAGGGTCATACCTATGGTGATCAGAGGATCATATGGGATATTGGGAATTGAACTTCAGTAGGCCACATGCATGACAAACGCCCTACCAGCTGTGCTACCATTCCAGTACTTTGCAATTGAAATTTTTATGTGCTCATGATGAAAGTTAATTTCTTTAAGCACTGTGAAGCAATTTGTCAATATCTACTCAAACTGCATATAGCATTGTAGGTGATTATGCTAAGATTTAAATATGAATGATAATGCCAGTTTTATTAATAGGGCCACTAAGTGCAAAAGAGCCCAGCTATCCATTAACAGTACTCCATACTGACATATTTTGATGTATTCTTACATTGAAATACTATACAGTCACAAAAAATCTAAATTTTTGCACATGTCAATATGAGTGACTTTTGTTTTGTTATCACTCTTGGCTTGGGGGACCATATGGTATGGCCGGGGGATCAAACCACAGACTGTCCTAGGTCAGCCACGTGAAGGCAAATGCCCTACCACTGTGCCAATATGAGTGATTTTTGAAAATAAATTAATATATTGCTCTAGAAAAAAATCCAGACACACAAAATTAACTACTATGGTTCTGTTTATATTAAAAATATAAAAGAATAATCAAAATAAGTCAAAATATTATTATTATTATGATGATATAGTTCCACTTTGTGGCAATGGGATGAATAAAAGGAGATTATAGATACTGGTAATAACTATAGGGAAAGAAGAAAATGAATCATAGCAATAAATGTTTCTTAATCTGTATAGTAGTCACATAGATTAATCTTTTTCGCTCTCATCAACCATGTTGTGTGTGTGTAAAATGGCTTCCTGAATACAGTTCTAATGTGTGTTTCAGTTACACTGCACAAGCAAAATATTAAACATGAGCAAAATATACAAATCTCAATTCAGTTCTGATATTTTTAACTCAGAAATATCATCAAATTTCCTACGTAAAGGATAGTCCCACAAGACTCGCTTCTATTTCTGGAGATAGCCATAAGATCAGGCTGGATATTTTATTGAACAGCTGAACATTGTAGATTCCAATGACCTTTTCCAACTTAGAGAAGTTTATGTTGTTACCTGTATTTTTCTCCAGCTAGCTATCAACCAGTGATTCTACAACATTCAAATTGTGTACAATTAATTTGCTAGAATAACGCGTAGAACTCAAGAAATCTCTTGCTCACTTGATTGTGTTTATTACAATGACATTAAAAAGTATAACTAAATAGCTAGATGAAAAGCTATACATTGTGAGATGTCAAAGGAGCTTAATTGTTTTTTGTTTTTTGTTTTTTTTTTGTCTTTTTGGTGAGTAGGGGTTTGGGTCACACCTGGCTGTGTGAGTCCTGGTGAACTTAAGGAACCCCAGATTCAAACTGTCTGAACCATATGCAAAGCCAGGGCTCTACCCACTATATTATCTCTTCATAAAGGAGTTTTATTTAGTATTTTTGGTTGTTGGGGCCCAGTACAGAGACATGAAGAAACTTTCTTTTTTTTCCAATTAGAAATCTCTGGATCCCTAATTATATTTTTTATGGAGGCAATACATAAGCATGATGGATTAACTGGTTATTGGTGATTGCTTCAACCAGAGTTCTATTCTTTTCATTAAATATTAGAGAACAGGTATAAAATTTCTAAACCAGCATGTGTAGTTAGTTCCCTTGGCAACCAGTCATTATCTTAGTGTTTTCCAAAAGTCACCTTTATTAATGTAAATCTACTTTATATCTAGGGATATAGAATGATTACTTATAAATAACATGCATCCATTTCACTTTTGTGTTTCTGAAGCATCTTTAGGACAAGAGATCAAATAAGGGTTAAAAGACATGAATCAGGAACTACGAATGAAAATTCTGTGTGTGCGTGCATGCGTGTGTGTGTGTGTGTGTGTGTATGTGTGTGTGTGAAAGAGAGAGAAATAGAGGGAAGGAGAAAGAGAAATATGGTGGGAGGGATAAAAGAAGAAGAGGGAAACTATTTAGCCACTATTCATATAGTTACTCATGGTCATCAGTTTAGCTGTCCACTTAGTTATCCCCTTCATTGAATATATTTATAGCAATTAAAATCTTTGTAGAATTGAAAAAAATTCTTCCAAATATGTATAGGGATCTAATCATCTTTATTTAAAGGTCCTATGATTCTGGCACCATATCATCTGGACATTATAACTGAACTGCAAAAGTTACATGAAATGAAATATGTTTGTAGCCAGAAAAAGGGTGGGAATGAGACTACTAGCAAAAGAAAAGAAACAATCTTAGTCAAAGTCACTTTCCTCCCAGGAGGACAGAAGTTCTTCCAAGTAGATTTTTTTTTTTTTTTTTTTTTTTGGTTTTTGGGTCACACCCGGCAGTGCTCAGGGGTTACTCCTGGCTCCATGCTCAGAAATTGCTCCTGGCAGGCACGGGGGACCATATGGGGCACCGGGATTTGAACCGATGACCTTTTGCATGAAAGGCAAACGCCTTACCTCCATGCTATCTCCCGGACCCCTCCAAGTAGATTTTCTAACTAGAGCTGACCTGGGGACAGAATGATAGCACAATAGTAGAGCATTTGCCTTGCATGCAGCTGTCCAAGACTGACCTGGTTTCAAACCCCAGTGTCCCATATGGTCCCCTGAGCCAGGAGTGATTTCTGAGCGCATAGCCAGGAGTAACCCCTGAACATCACTGGGAGTGGCCCAAAAACAAGCAAACGGAAAAAGAAAGGGCTGACTTAAAGACTCTGTATGATCATATGATTGGTTTAAAATTTCACTTTTGGAGGCCAGAAAAGAGTAGAGTGGTTAGCCTACCATGTGCCCGGCCCAGCTATAATTATCTGCACAAGATAGCCACTTTTAAACATCACCAGGTTCAACCCTAGGAACTCCTGGTTTTGTATTGAATATGAGTTCCAACAATGTAGAGGTGGCCTATGTAATCAGCTCCCCCCAAAAATTGCTTATGGTATTAAATATGAGGCTACAGTACTATTTTTAAAAAAGTAATATTTGGATTATTAGTGCCCCTCAATTATGTAATTACTTACAATGCTGTGAAAGTAAAGTGTATCCATACTAAAAATTTTGAGTCATATTAACCTACAAAATCACCTTGAAAAATATTGCATAATCTTTATGCTTTCTCTCTTTGTTTAAAGAATATAATCTTGAGACAAGTAATAATATTTGGGATGAATAAGAAGAATTTAGTGAGTAAAAAATTCAGATAATGCATACAATTGAAAGAAAATACAGTATGGTCAGTGGGGTACTATTAATAGATTTTTAATAGATTTTTGTTGTGATTCAGTATAGGATTAGAGAGTGGCTATGAGGTGACTCAATGACTTAAAGTAGAAAAAGACCCACAGGACAAAAACATCTCTAGGGGCCCTAGTTGTTAAAATGTATACTTGGTTTTACTATTTTTTAAACAAATGCCATCATTTTTAAAGTGGCCCAAAATAAATGAATTTAAAATTTAATATCAGAAAATTTCTCTTTACTTAGACTGTTAAAGACATAATTAATGTACAATGGCATCATACTAGGGCTAGGAGGTGAGGGTCTTAGGGTCCTTGAGAGAAAGAAGGAATACACTGGTTATGGGTGTGGGACTGGAATTATGTGCATGAAGAAAAAAATCGCATTGTAAATCACATACTCTCAAACATATATTTTTAAATATGAAGAAGATAATATGGAGGGTGAATCCCAATACCTCAGTGAGCCAATCCATTAGAAAGTTTTGAGTTTGCTCCTTTGGCCCTGCTTGACCTGTGACTAGTTGGTAAAAATTAATCATGCTACCATGCTAAGGAGGTCATGTGCTGCCAGGGATAAAATGTGTTGCCAGAATCAAACTACAAATTTTCCTGACCAACATACATTTTTTTTTTTTTTTGGTTTTTGGTTTTGGACCACACCCAGTGTTGCTCCAGGGTTACTCCTGGCTATGCGCTCAGAAATCGCTCCTAGCTTGAGGGACCATATGGGATGCCTGGGGATTGAACCTCGGTTCTTCCTAGGTTACCACGTGCAAGGTAGATGTCCTGTAGCTTGCACTACTGCTCAGGTCCGCCAAGACAGTTTATTGACTATCCCGGTGAGTATCCAGAAACCTGCCCATTATTTTTTGCTTTGTTTTGTTTTGTTTTGTTTTGTTGTTGATCACACTCTGTGGTGTTACTCCTGTTACTGCACTCAAGGTTCCTTCCTGGTAGTGTAAGGGAACTAGATGAGGTACTGGAAACCAAACCTGGGTCAGCTGCCAACAGGCTTTTTGTAGGTTGGCACTTTCTGGTCGTACAACCTGCCATTTCTGAAGAGACTTTCTGCTTCTTTTCCTTTATAAACTTCCTCTCATTAGTGTACTAGTGAGATGCTTCACTTGGGCATTGTTTCTCTACTATCCAACTTACTGTCTTACTACCAATACATCTCTTGGTCTTGTTTTTTGATTAATTAGCAGAGTTAAACTGCAAGGGAACTATACATTTGGATTTCCAATTCATTTTTTCTAATTTTACACTTTTCTCATGCACCTATACATAAATAACATGTTCACAGATCTAGAATTACTTTTAGAGTTCTTGTGCAAAGTGTAAGGTTTCAAATTAAACAAATATTTTTGCTCATGCTGATGTGTAAAAGGCTTGCTTCTTAATTTCTATAGAACTGAGTTTACTTAATATTTGAATGAATTTCTTAATTTACCAAGTTCAACATTTGCTCTTCTGTTGTACTTTGGCAGCTCTCTGATCACTTAATTTCAGTAAATCATATTGGCCATATTGACAGACTGACAAATGATTTATTTTCCAAACCAATATATCTTAAAAAGCTCTCTCTTAAAGAGTTCTGACAAACCAAATTTATCATAAAGCTATATAATTACTAACCAAAACTATACTTTATTTCTTCATTTAAAGAAAATGCTTGACACTGTTGATATAGTTGAATTGCTTTCAGATAAGTGTGACAGAGTTATTAAAATATTAGAAAGAAAAATAAAAGATAAAAAGTAAATGAAGAAAGAAAATTCAAAAAAAAAGAAAAGGTAGAGTAGCAAGCATTTGTGAAAATAATTTTATCTCCAATGAAGTCATTAATTCAATGGTGAAAGATTTAGTAAACTCCTGTTAGCTGTTCATTCTGTTACATTGGTGTGTTCTATAGAGATGACAGTATCAAATAAATAAAGTTAACCAACAATTCAAAGCACTATTTCGGACACTGTGTCTTTTATGGGTGTGTTCTCAGTTGCCAAGCCTCCTGGAAGGATACATGGGTGAGGGTACTCTCACTCATTAAAAAGCCCCAGTGATAGCCCCCCAAACGAAGTTTGGTCTGGTTGGTGTCCCCAGAGAAAATCATAGAGGGTTGCTGAGGCATAGCCATTGGCAAAAGTTATTCTGAGTGGTGTATGTAGAAGGCATAGCTCCAGCAGGGTGGGGCTTTACACTCCCTCTCCTCCCAAAATTGCCAGCTTTTCTGCTGTGTGTCTGGTGTACCAATGTTTTTTCATGGCTTGGTCCAGTGCAAATGTGGCAACTGAGTTGTTCCAAAGTACTCTTTTTTAAAGGGGATTCTTCTGATAATGGGTTTATTGCATGGTCTTAGAGAGCTATTTGGCAAATGGTTCCATTACTTGGCAATAATAGTTTTTTGTTTTTAATCTATGGCCACTAACTGTATTTAGGTCTTACTTCTGGCTCTGTTCATAGGGATAATTACTCTTGGTGACTAGAAACCACAAGCAGTGACAGGGAATCAAGCATGGATTGGTTTCATACAAGGCAGGTACTATGCCTACTGTATTCTCTTTACTCTTCAATAGTAATTTTCAATGTTTAACTCACAGCTTATTTACGGTTAAGAATTGAGTCTTCATATTTGAGTCTTTGTTTTTTTCTCCCCATTTAATTAACACCTTTTTGCAATAGATCACTTAATATCCAGAAAATTATGTAACTACTTTGAAAGCAAGTTGTTTACTTGTGAATAACAACAACAAAAATAATATAAAAAACTAACAAAAATGCAAATAAGAGCCTACATTTAATGGTGCTCCCCTGTCACAATGCTATACTAAATGTTCTAAGTGAAATATCTCCTTAATTCCTTATAAAAATCTATGTTGTGCGTTTAATTAAATCTTTATCAGGTAGTCAATCTGAGTGTTCTTTTCCTTGACCTCTTGTTAAATTTCAGGAATTATATACATTTTATTGTTTGAAATGTTTTAGCAGAGTTGAAATAACAAAGTGCTAAGATTCATATATTTTTGTATATGTCATTTAAAACACAAATTATGTGACAGCCATGTTAAACTTCAGATATTTTCTTGAATACACTGTGATTCTATTT
>PVKC010025656.1:0-16389 GCA_004027635.1 Crocidura indochinensis
GTCCAGTGCAATAGCATAGCTGGTAGTGTGATTGCCTTGCACACAGCCAACCTGAGTTGGATCCCAGACATCCCATACATCTTGAGCCTGCCAAGAGTGATTTCTGAGTGTAGAGCCAGGAGTAACTCCTAAACACTGGTGGGTGTGACCCTAAACCAAAAATAAATAAATAAAATAATATTGTATTATTTTAATAATACAATATTATTATAATTATATATTATAATGTTAATATTTGTATTATGATTGTTATATTGACTGGAATGTCAATTTTATTCAAATTTTATACAGTCCTTCCTAATGAAAAATGTTTTGTTTATTTTGATTATCTAATTTTGGAGAGGAGTCACTTGGTAATATTTGAGTGAAGTCTCTCCCTGTGGTGTTTGGGACCATCATGTCAGGGTCTGAATCCAGGGCTCTATCATGAGAACATATATCTTATATTTTTGAGCCTCTTCTCCAACCTTGAGAAATATCCTGAATGCCAAATGATTTTTGAATGTCCAAACTAAGTTGTGTGGTATTTAAAAAAGAAAATCTAACTCGAGGGCACATACAGCATATTGTATTATAGTTTTAAAATACTAACATTTCCTAAGAAAAAGTGTTACATTTTGTTCAAACCTTTTTAAAAGTTGTTTTGGAAATTTGCATAATTGTCAGAAAATTACAGCAATATTCAGTGATTTAGTTGTCTATGTAACAAATTTGTCTTGTTTTTTTATTGAATTGTATTGAATTCAAGATTTTTCTCCAGCTTCTGACTAGTTCATGTCGCATAGTTGTTCCCAAGCAAACCGTATTTGTTATATATTATTTTATTAAAAGCATTATATTATAACTGATACAATGCCTCTGGCTTTATTTTGACTTTAAAAAGTCATGAGTGTATACATACTGGTTATACAGTTATACTATGAATTTTATTATAGGGTAATAAAGGATACTAAAAACTATTTGTGCAAAATGGTGGCATTAATTCAATCAGATTGAGAAAAACTAGACTAAAAGGAATAAAAAAAGGGAGGTGTAAGAACATGGGTTGTGCTAAATAGCCATTGTAAACACACTCTACCTTCTCAACTAAAGGAAAATTACAACAAATAATCAGGTTTAAGAGAGGGAAAGAAATAGTTTGGGGTTGACCACAAATACCTCAAATTAAGAGTTTCAGTCCTTTGACTTAAAACCAAGTCTGTCAGTTCACAGTGCTAGTAGATCTGAAAGAAAAATAAAAACAGAATTCTAAATATCTTTGACATTCCTAAACAATAGGGAAATTTTCCAAGTACTCAGGAGACTGAGTGAAGCAAAGCCAGAGAAGATCCAAGACCTCTGCTTCTCTCTTGGAAAGGTCAATTGTTGCCAATAAGAGGAAAGTGAATCAAAATTCAGGCCTTCACAACTAGAAATGTCTTTTTTGAGTAATGAAACTTGGACACCTGGGCCAGAGGATTAGAACAGGTGAAAGATGCTTGCCTTAAATGAGGCTGACACTAGTTTTATCCCCAGCACTGAATACTGTATAGTCTCTTGAGTACTGTGAGGAATGATCCCTGAACACAAAGCCAGGAGTAAGCCCTGATTCCTTCTTAGCGTGAACAGTCTGGTAAAAAAAGAAAGCAAAAGGAAAGAAAGAAAAGAAAAAAGAGAGAAGAAAGAAAGAAAAGAAAGGGAGAAAGGAAAAAGAAAGAAGAAAGAAAAAGAAAGAAGAAAAAGAACAAAAAAGGAAAAAGAAAGGAAAGAAAGCGAGGAGGGAAGGAAAGAAAGTAAAAAGGAAAGAGAAAGAAAAGGAAGTAAAGAAGAAAAGAAAAATGAAGGAAGGAAGAGTAAGGAAGTTAGAAAGAAAGGAAGTACAGAAGGAAAAAGTCACTTGAACCTGAGTTGCAGCAAGACCAAACCTTAAAACATAAACTTCATGATGAAGCCAAAGTGGTGGCACAAGCAGTAGGATATTTGTTTGCCTTGCATGCCCTAACCTAGGACAGAAAGAGTTTGATCCCCCGGTGTTCATATGGTGTGACCCCCCTCAAAAAAAAAAGCTTCATGAAAGAAAGAAATACAGAACAGATACAAAGATACAATATGATTCCAATTTCTAGGAGTTGTTTTAAATATATAAATTTACTGTTAAAATTTTCATTTAGTGATTGGAGAGATTGTACAGTGATTGGATGCTCGCTTTGCATGCAGCAGACCTAGGTTCAATTTCTATTTCATATGGGTCAGTAAGTCTACCAAGAATGATACATGAGTGCAGACATAGGAGTAAGACCTGAGCACCACTGGGTGTGGACCCAACACAACCATAACAATTTAAATGTCTTCATTTATTTTATTTAAAATAATTATTTAATGCACCATAAATTTCAGGACTATTAGTGATAGAATTTTATTTATACAATATTGAATATGTAAATTTATGAAACAAAAAGAAATGCAGATTCCCAAGGCTAGCAGGCAAGTCATCATCATTTAATCGATACAAATATTGCCTGTCTGCTTTTGGGTCATACCCAGTAGTGTTCAGAAGTTATTCTTCTCTCTATCCTCAGTGGTCACTCCTGGCAGTGCTCAGGGAACAAAATGTGGTACTAAAGATTGAACCAGAATCAGCAATTTGCAAAGCAATTACCTTGCCTGATGTATTTTCTCTTTGTCCCAGAATTTTTTTAAAATTAGATTAAACATAATAGAAAAAAGTTTGGGAATATAAATAGAAATTATGATTACATAACATTGTGAGTATATTTAATGCTATTGAATTGATTGAACATTTACAAATTATTAAAATGATGAATACCATGTAATATATGTATGTATGTATTTATACCACAATATATTTTTGAGCCACATCCAACAGCGCTTAGGGCTTACTTCTGTGCTTAGAAATTACTTTTGACAGGCTTGGGGGACCATATGGGATACTAGAGATCAAACCTGGTTGGCAAATGCCCTCTCTTCTCATGCTAATGTTATCTTCCTAATGCTCTGCCCTTTTGAATGAGAGCTTTTGTGTCCTGGATGTAGAGACCAAAAAGTGGAATCTCTGGGTTATATGGCAACTCTATTCTTATCTTTATGAGAAATTCCCATCAGTAATGATGAACTGGACCACATTTCCACCAGCAATATACAAGAATTTTTTTTTTTTTTGGTTTTTGGGTCACACCCGGCAGTGCTCAGGGGTTACTCCTGGCTCCATGCTCAGAAATTGCTCCTGGCAGGTACGGGGGACCATATGGGGCACCGGGATTTGAACTGATGACATTTTGCATGAAAGGCAAACGCCTTATCTCCATGATATCTCCCGGGCTCCAAGAATTTTTTTCAATCATATATCCTACTAACACAGATTTCTTCCCTTTATTTATTTACTTATTTATGTTATTTATTCATCGCCACTAGTGTGAGGTGGCATCTCATTGTTGTTTTGATTTTGATTGGTGTCTCCTTCACAGAGATGACTATTTCCTATCCTCATCTTTTTTTTTTATTATTTTTTCATTCTCTCATCATTTGGTAGGTTTTCTGGATGTTTTGTTCTTAATCTTTTGAGTACTGTATATATCCTAGATATTAAAATTGTATCTGAAGTATTGAGTGTTAATATTTTCCCATTCAGTAAGTATATTTTTGTTTTAGCTTGTTGAGTTTGTTTGTTGTTGTTTTGCCATAAACTCTAATTTTATGTAGTCCACTTAAAATTTTTTTGTCTTTTTTTTCAACTGAATCATATCATTAATATACCTCTGCCTATATTTTCTTCAATGTGGAAAAAAAAACAGTGTGTCTTTTAAGAAAGTTTTGATTTTCATGGTGCCTAAAGTATAAAAATATGTATGTGTGTATGAGAGAGAGAGTGAGAGAGGACAGAAAGAGAGAGCAAGAGCAAGAGAGAGAGAGAGAAATAGAAAGACAGACAGACAAAAACAAAAAAACCAAAGTGTTTGCCACAGGAATAGGCTGGGGGTGAGATGATGAGAAGCTAACTGGGGAAATTGGTGATGGGAAATGAACACTGGAAGGGGATAGGATGTTGGAACTTTTTTGATTGAGGCTCTACTGTCAACAACTTTTTAACTGTTTATCAGGGTGCTCTAATCATAATTTTTTTTAAATTATGTTATTTTTTCCTGTCTTCTAATACAATCTGATTTCTAGAATTTGAAGATTTTTGTTCTTAGACCTTCTTCCTCCCATACTCTCTTTTCACTTATGTATATTAAACCAAAGAACAAAGAGGCCTTATTCTCAGGTTTTCAAATCCTGCTACTAAATAAAGCAAAATAAATAAATAAATAAATAAATAAACCCAAAAACAAAAAACAAAAAAAACCCAACTGTTTGACATCTATGAAATATTTATTCTCCAAACACATTTGAATAAATGGAAAATCCTGAAACATCTTTCCTTTAGTTGTCTTGCCTACCACTTGAAAGCAATTTAATTTATATAAGCAGTGAGAAATTGCCTGTATTTGTGGACAGAATCTCATATGACACCATTTCCTATTGGCAGAAAAATAGTTCATAAAGCAAATAAAGTATTGGGAGGGTGATCTGGTATTTTAGTATTTTTAAACTAAAAACTGTATCGTCATTTTACCATATGCCTTTATTCCAAAAAAATTTTTAATGTAAGAAGATTTTTGCCCAGCAGGTAGAATATCAAGTTCAACAACCTAAACAAGGTCTGAGCACCTTGGCCTTATTTGGAAGGGGGAGACCCAGGCTGATTTATTTTCTCCACCTACCCTTATCGGGGCTTCCATCCCTTTAGACCTAGCTGTGATTTGTTACCTTTCTTGCAATGTATGGATACATACATTGGTATGTAGAAGATTCCTGGATCTTAGTCAGGAGGGTGTTTTCCAAGTGGTGCTCAAGAGAAGATTCAAGTACCACACCAGCAATTTTCACACAGTGAGCCATTGGTTTTCAAAACAAATGACCAAGGATACAATGATGGAGATTACCTGGGTTACCCTAAGAGAGATCAAAGGCTTTCAGGACTGCACCAGACAATACTCAGGGACAATGTAGTGTCATGGTTTGAACCTGCATTTAGCTTATGCTAGAATGTGCCCTACTCACTGTTCTATCATCTGGCCCCCACATTATATATTTTTAAGATTCTTATTTTCTAATTGACAGACTGTTTTGCATGAGATTCCCATCTTTACCATTTTGCTACCTAGTAAATAAAAAAATTATTTGTATAATGTAAGTCAGAAATGTCAATTTCTTTGTTCCAGTAGATGAGATAGTTTATTCACTAGATATGGATGACAGGTAGTTTTCTGCTGAATAAAGTATGAAATGGCTCATCCAGGTGTTTCCTTCCCAGGTCAGAGGCCAACAGAGGCAGTATTAGCCTCTAAATCACCTAGATTAAAAGAAACTTCAAAATAAATAAAAGGTATTATTGTAATGATACACAGAGACAATAAAGATGTGGGGTGGATTGACCGGCCACGATTTAATGCTTACCACAAAGTGTAGTGAGTGCAGTTAGTGAAACAACTACACTATCAACCATCAGGACAATGGTATTAAGTGAGAGAAGTAGAATGAATACAGGCAGGGTGCGGGGGATGAGAGAAATGGGGGACACCACTGGTGGGAAGGTTGCACTGATGAATTGGGTGTTCTTTTTTTTTTTTTTTTTGGTTTTTGGCTCACACCCAGCAGTGCTCAGGTGTTACTCCTGGCTCCATGCTCAGAAATTGCTCCTGGGTGTTCTTTTTTAACTGAAACCCAACTACAAACATGTTTATAATCATGGTGCTTAAATAAAGATATTATTTTTAAAAAAGAAACTTCAAAATAACCCTAATCAATCTTGCCTTCTCGAAGAGATCAAAGTTTTTTTTCTTTTTAATTTTATGGGTAAGGCAAAAGATAACAGTCTTTGTATTTTATTAGTAAAAGTTAATGAACTTTAGTTCTTTATAACTTGGAGTGAACAGTAAACAAAATTATATTGTCATTCTTTATGGCATCAATCCAGCTCTGTCAATATAGAGCAAATATCTTCTTGTGGGAATAGTATTAAATGGCATATGCAGAAAGAGCTAAAGAATAATATGGGGTCTGTGAGGTGGCACTAGAGGTAAGGTGTCTGCCTTGCAAGCGCTAGCCAAGGAAGGACCGCGGCTTGATCCCCTGGCTCAATCTCCCGGCGTTCCATATGGTCCCCCCAAGCCAGGGGCAGTTTCAGGAGTAACCCCTGAGCATCAAATAGGTGTGGCCCGAAAACCAAAAAAAAAAAAAAGAATAGAATAATATGATGCGTTTAGAACCACAAGTTATAATAAAGATTAGCAGGATAGACTTTTAAGTGCATGTAGTTTTCAGTCCTTTAAGGAGACTGATTTGTCCATGGAAACTTGTTTAGAAATGTGAGAGTCCTGGCCCTGGAGTTTGTCACTGGAAGTGACAAAAGACAGCTTCACAATCACCAAGGTCACCATGACACTTTGCTGGACAAGGGGGTGGGGTGGGGTATTGC
This sequence comes from Crocidura indochinensis, assembly GCA_004027635.1. NCBI lineage: Eukaryota > Metazoa > Chordata > Mammalia > Eulipotyphla > Soricidae > Crocidura > Crocidura indochinensis. Next base: position 6,518 of record PVKC010025656.1, read on the forward strand.
AACAGACCTAAATTAGGAAACTTTAGAGACTCTCACATGACCACAGTCAGCTTGTGTGGACTAATGAGACAGAAGAAGAATGAGGAACCTGGGCAGCCCCATAAGGACATGGTCATCTTGTTCAAAGATTCTTTTTCTCGACTGCAAGCACCTTGTATTTATGGCTTCTGAACAATGCTATTGCCCTGCAGGATACTAAGTGCTGACAGAAGAAGGAGGCATGGGAAACTGATAGCAAGTCCCAACTTATTTAGGAAGGTTGTCTTCAAAATGGCAAGAGACTTTTTGGGATTCAACAATTTAGTTCACTCTGAAAAATGTTTTTTACGATTAAAACAGAAAATGCTGAGAGAGACATTTTATGGATTGCAACAAAAAGAAGGCAGCTTTACTCACAGGCCAGTTCCACTACTCAGAGGATAAGAAACTGTTCTCCCTACTTGTCATTGGCAGGAGATGGTACTCGCTGGCAGCAGACCTGGCTGTATTGCTTTTCCCTTGTTTTGAGGAAAGTTGCTTTGGACTCTGGCAGGCGCCCTTTTCGAACTTCACTGCTGACTACATTTCAAGTGGCATGTGGGCTGTAGTTGGCGGGAGAGCTGGGCTCTCTTGTGGTCAAAGAACATTTAAAAGAGCAAGAGAAAGAACAGCCACGTCAAGGCCTGGCTTGTCCCTCGATGGTGACTGTGCCAGGAACCACAGGACGCCCGACCCCGATACAAGGAAGGCCACAAGGAGAAGCTGGCAGAGGAACTGACCATCGGTAGAACAAAGGAAACAGCTTCTGTGGGTTGTTGAAATCACTTCACTGCCAGAATTATACAATCATATATTAAGGGAAAAAGTGATTCTTTTCTGATTCTTCCAAATGAAGATAACATTTACTTGAAAATGATTATTAAATAGTTTGTAGAGGTAACAATGAAGTGACCAGACTTTGAACTGTTGAAATGGCCTATACATGTTTGAAAGGGAAAAGGTTATAATGCAATTTCTCTCAGCCCAGGCTGAACACTGAGATAAATGAGTTGGATCATCCTGGTCAGGAATATGTGGTTTGATGGTCAGAGTCTAGGGTAAGGGAGTCAGAAAGTCTGGGTTGTGTTCCCAGTTTTGCTGCTGACTCACTGGGTGACCTTGACCAATGGTTTTACTCTATGTGTCCCCATCCAGAAACGGGGGATTTAATGATACACCCCAGAGAGGAATGTTCAAGCACAGGGCTAGATATTTTGAGTTCCCAGGCAGGCAAATAAGGCAAGAATTCCAAACTGTATTATCTTGCAGAGAGCAGCATGGTTGGGAGCTTTATAGAAACAATTGGAGGCAGAGAATACAATGAATCTTCATAACTGTCAGAGGTAATTTTGATAAATACCTTTCAAAACTCTCACATTGCTATAGCCATCCTGTCACTTCCCACTGTTGCACACTATTGTTGGACCAATGAATTTATTAGAAAACTTTTTAAAATTAAATTCTATGGAACTGAGTCATCTCCAGCCAGTCACTAAATATTAGGATGAAAATCTCTTGTTTCCTTTAGTACAATTGCTTTTTTAGAGGACTTGACATAGGTATTTTAAAGACTGCTAAATTTTTGTTTGCTGTCTTCCACAACCTTATATTAAGGTTTTTATAATTTAAAACACTACTAATTATTTTTAACCTAGGAAACAAATACTTTAGATTTGAGATGAGGATAATTACGTTTTATTAGGTTCTGCAGACCTCTTGTAAGGTGCCCAGCTTGTACACTGAAAGCAATTATGTTTACAAGTGTCATATTGCCAGGCATTGACCTGTCTCCCTATCCTGGCCTTTCAACTTGAGTAAGTAACTTAGTCTTCCTCAGCATCAGTTTCCCTATTTGTAAAACAAGGCAGTTTCTTTTCTCCTACCTTGAAACTCTTCTTTCAAAAGAAGCTTTAGGCATCATTATGAATTTAAAAGGTGAAGAAGATCCTTTTTGACTGCTAACAAGTTGGGTCACAGCAACTTTGTGTGAAAGCAAATAATTTGGTTATAATCTTTTAGAGATCTTTTTTTTGGGGGGTTGGTAAAGGCTTGCACTTTAGCTTGTGGTGCTTTGGGACTCCTGGCTTTACTCTCAGTGACTCTTGGTGATGCTTAAGGGACCAAAGGCAGTTCTGAGATTCAACAAGGGACAGCAAATGTCTTAGTTCTTTCCCTATTTCTGTATCTCTGACTGATTTCAGGTCATTTTTGTAGGGATGAGAAGAGGAAGGAGGACCTAGACATATTTATAGCTAAGCAAGATTAGCAAGTTTGAATGAAAGTCACTATTTCAGGGTCGGAGAGATAGCATGGAGATAGGGCGTTTTTCATGCATGCAGAAGATGTGTGGTTTGAATCCCAGCATCCCATATAGTCCCCTGAGCCTGCCAGGAGCAATTTCTGAGCACAGAGCCAGGAGAAACCCCTGAGCGCTGTCGGGTGTGACCCAAAAACCAAAAAACAACAAAAAAAAAAGTCACTACTTCAATGTGCTTGTAGCTTATAACACACAGTTTGTAGAATGACTTTTAGAAACGATAGATCTTATTACTTCTTCATCTTCTACCTTTTTTTTCTTTTTTTTTTTTTTTTGGTTTTTTGGGCCACACCCGGTGATGCTCAGGGGTTACTCCTGGCTATGCACTCAGAAATCGCTCCTGGCTCGGGGGACCATATGGGACACCGAGGTCTGTTCTGGATCAGCCGCATGAAAGGCTATCGCCCACTGTTGCACTATCGCTCCGGCCCCAGCATCTAATTCTTCTGAAAGATACAATTTATTAGATTGTGTACACAGACTTTTCCTCCAAGCGTGGTTTTCTTTTAAAGAAAAGCCATTCTGTGATGGATTCTTTACAAGATGTTTTGTTTGTTTGTTTGTTTTTTGTGATCAGGGCTTACTTTTGGCTCTATGCTAAAGGGCAATTCCTGGCCAGGTTCAGGCCAGGTTGCTGGGGATCAAACTCAGGTGTCTCGCATGCAAGGCAAACATTCTATCTGCCATACTATTTTATTTTCTGTTCTTAAGAGCTATATTTCCTTAAAATAAAAATAGCATCAAATACTATGAAAGATGTACACATTCTGAAAACAAAAGTATAAATACAATAATAAGTTCAACTCTGATACCAGATATAGTTGCTGATATACAACACAAGGAATAACCTCATTATTGCTCACATTTTGACATTAAATACATTTTCCATATATGTATTTTTAACATATATGAAGCAGATTTTGAGAAAATGATAAAGTGTTTGTGTATTGCTTATATAATTATATATTACAAATATATACATATACATAAATTAATGATCCTTAGAAATAGATTGAATAATTTTATATAATAGTCAAACTTATAGGCTGGAGCGATAGCACAGTGGTAGGTCGTTTGCCTTGCAGGCAGTCAATACAGGATGCATACCAGTTTGAATCCTGGCATCCCATATGGTCCCCTGAGTCTGCCAGGGGCGGTTTCAGAGTACAGAGACAGGAGTAACCCCTGAGTGCCACTGAGTGTGGCCCAAAAACCAAAAACCAAAACTAAAACCAAACAAAACAAAACCAAGCAAAACAAAAACCCTATTTGGGGCCAGAGAGATAGCATGGAGGTAAGGCATTTGCCTTGCATGAAGAAAGATGGTGGTTCGAATCCCAACATTCCATATGGTCCACAGAGCCTACCAGGAGCGATTTCGGAGTGTAGAGCCAAGAGTAACCCCTGAACGCTGCCAGGTGTGACCCAAAAACCAAAAAGCAAAAAACAAAAAAAAACAAACCCAACTCTGCCTCCATAAAACCCATTTGTTTTAATTATATTTTTATTAAGGTGGAACTTGAAGTCAAATTGTTTGTACGTGTATAGTTTTTATTAATATTAGAAATATGGTAGAAAATATTCTAACAGAATTTTGTAAATGTATTTGTGACATTTTATATATAAAATTGTTCCTTTTTTTTTTTTTTTGGTTTTTGGGCCACACCTGTTTGACGCTCAGGGGTTACTCCTGGTTATGCACTCAGAAATCACACCATGACCATATAGGATTCATTCCAGAGATGCAAGGATGGTTTAATATGCACACATCAATCAATGTGTGCATATTATATACTATATCAATAGAAAATATAAGAAAATATAAAAAAAGAAAATATAAGAAAACTGTCACATCATACCCAACAACAAGGTGTCAGCTTCCTTTTATTCACATCTTTTGAATCCTTCCTTCCTCTTTGCCAATTACACTTCTACAGTCTACATTAGCTTTGAATTGCTTTCATTTTTCTTCATGCTTTTTCTTTTTATCCTGCATATGAGTGAGAGTAATAGTGTTTGTCTTTCTCTTTCTGATTCACGTTAGTAAAACAACCTCTAATTCCCTCTTTATTGCAAATGGTACGATTCCATTTTTTCTTTTAATTGAGTAATATTCCATTATACATATTTGTAAATTTTTGTTTGTTTTGCTTTGGGTCCACACCTATTGACACTCAGGGGTTACCCCTGGCTATGTGCTCAGAAATTGCTCCTGGCTTGGGGACCATATGGTTTGCCGGGGGATCAAACCAATGTCTGTCCTAGGCTAGTTTTGATTTTTTGATTGGTGATACAATGCTAATTTAGCTGGACCATGCTGGGTGATGAAGGGGCTACACTCAAGGGTGTCTTTTGGGTCATGCAGTACTGAGGCTGGAGCTTATGGTTTAGCATACACCATACATAGGCAATTCTTCTGAATTACTTCCACAAACCCTCAAATTAGTGTTTTTATCTTCTTCAGGCAAGATACTGAGAAGTAGATTCCTTATTTTCATTTTTTGGCTTTTGGGCCACATCTTGTATTTGCCTTTCCTGTACTTCGGGATCAATCTGGATGATGCTCAGATCCTGTGAAATGTCAGAAATTGGACACAGGTCAGCCAAAGGAAATCAAGTACCACTGCAATATTTCTTTGACCTCTTGAAATCTTGGATTGCATGATAAGTTTATTTTCACATCTTAAGAAACTTTCATGCTGATATACAAAATAATTGGATCAGTTTACATTTCTTGTAAATTGGATCAGTGCATAAAAATGATGATTTTTTATACATATCCTAACAATACTTATTTTTTCTGGTCTCTTTAAGTACCCATTTTATTGACTCCAGGTTAAATTTACATGGGAAAACATATTAGTTAATTTATATTGATTAATATTAATATATTTAATAATAACCTAGTTAGCAGAGAAAAGGACTCAGAGGGAGAAGTGAAAAAAAAGTGAAAAGCTGGACATTAAATTGAAATGAGAAAGCTTGGGAGCAATGTTTCTTGAACAGGTCTGATTCTGAATTCTTAGAATAGCAAAAGATACCGATTCTGATTTGTCTCTGTTGCTTAGCACTAGGTCAGGTGGGGAATGAGTGAATAAAGGAATGAAGGAGAAAAGGTGCTTGGTAAGTGCTGCTGAAAGAGGCAGCTTTGGAAGGCTGGAGACCTTCCAATAGATGTATTCCTCCTATGTTCAGTATTAGATAGATCAGAACTTATTTCTTTAAAATATTTAAGGGTAACTTTCAAGACACTTTGGGAGTGGAGAACATTTTCAAAAGCATTGCTTTTCCACAGTAGTGCAATACTTTGTGGAGGACTGTGCCCTCTTTCATGCCTTTTTGTTGTTGTTGTTGACTAACACACTTTCAATCTTATTTTCCATAAAGCCATTACCAGAATTCAGTCTTCTGCCCAGTATACAATGCTACTGTTCTCTGTTGATAGGAAAGTAGTTTTCCTCACAATGATTTATCCTATTTTTGCAGAATGAAAATATTTGTAGATAAATAGCTACAATATTTATCTATATATGGGGATTATTTGTGACACCTAAAGTGGAATTGGGCTGATCTTATATAAGACAAGCAACACTCTCTCTCTCTCTCTCGTTCTAGTTCTCCACCACTATAGCTTCATTTGTTTGCTATGAGAATTACACCTAGAGGTAGTGAGGCTGGGAGGTACTTGTTTCTCTGCTATTAGGGATCCTTCTGGTGGGAGGTAATTCTGTTTCTCTGCACAAGGAACCTCTTGTGCCAGTGCTAGAGAAAAAACCTGTCTCTCCTGCACAGAAATTATGCTTTAATGCTTTCAGTGCTTGAAGGATTCTTCTTGTCCAAAGGCTTTTTCGAAACTAGATGACATGCCATAAGTGTTCCTGAGCACAGAGTCAGGAGTAAGACCTGAGCACAACTAGATGTGCCCTGGCCCCCCCCAAAAGAGAAAAAATAAAAGACTTTAGGTACTGAAATATCTCCTTGAACCAATTAGCTTACCCCTTATGCCTTTTCAAAGCAGCACAAGGGGACCAAGGAAATCTTAGAAAATATTTACATGTTCCAACAACAAAGCTTCCTTTCTGAGATGTGAACCTTATAACCTTCACTGAATTAGCAGCTGGTGGAGAAGTGTGAGGAGTCGATAATGGAGTTCAGGCACTATGCTTTTATTTGTGTGTGTGTGGTTGATGGCCCCCAAGTAACACAACAGGTAGGAAACCTGGACTAAGCAGGATCCGGGTCCTCCTCTCAGGGAGACTAAGGGAACACAAGGTCATTGTTAAAGAAGGTTCAGGAATTGCTGTAAAAGGTTCAAGCAGCAGCTGTCCCCAAATGCCCACCGCCAAGCAGTCCACAGAGCAGCACTGGCTGTGACCTGAAAGGGACTGAGGAAGCTGCCATTCTGGCCCAGTGTCAAATTATGTGTGGTGACAGCAAAGGAAATGTGGACTTTGGCTGACTGAAGAGAGGAAAAAATGGTAACTCAGAAAATCCACCTGGGTTTGCTGAAGATGAACCAACAGCCAGAAAGGATAATGTTTCTTGTCCCTCAAGACATGGTTTCAGAACCCTCCAGTCAGTTCACTGTTTGCTAATGGGTACCATTTCAGCAAATAAAATGAGCTTTTTAGTGGAGAAAACTGTTGGGTCCATTCCATGAAGAGAAAAGGCACATCAAATGAAAAAGTCATTTCACAGTTTTCTCCTTGAGTTAGACTGTTGTAAAACTAAATCACAACTGGGAGTTACAGAAAACCGTCAAAGGGGAGAATTTTACTTGGTGAAAGTCTTAATTATAGCTGTGAGTTGTGGAAAGTAGGTCAGTTTAGGGTCAGAATCACAAGGTTTGTGCCCAGAGTCTTCATTTTCTCGTTGTATGGGATTTGAGTAAATCATAAAACCTGAATTTCATAGAATCTTCCTTTTGATAAAATAGGAGGATAGTTCTTCAGTCTTTACTGGGTGTTTGTTGGAGGAAGCATATAAAAATATTCTTTCAATTTTCAATTTCTATGTAAGTGAAAAAGCTTATTTTTGCTAGCAATCAGCTCCCTTTCTCCCATTTCCAAAATACCTCCCTTGCTACTGCAGATACAAAAATTTTATATAATATATAATAAATAAATTGGTATAAATGATAATCAATAAAACAACAAAACAAAATCATGTAATTATTGAGCAAAATTTGGAACAAAATTTACATTTTTATTTTGGGCACTGTAATTTCCAGTAGTAGGATTTCATGCATACAATGTTGCAACACCACATTTCCCTTGCACCAGAATGCTTGCTGCTCTCTGTAATTGTCTCAGTGACATTCTGTGTCTGTACCTTCCCCTCTGTAACCCCAACTTTGTCTCTCCTCTCCCTTAATCTCAGTGTGTGTGTGTGTGTGTGTGTGTGTGTGTGTCTGTCTGTGTGTGTATGTGATTTAATGCTGCAACCATAGTACATTCTTAGTCCTAAATAGTTGGTGTTAAAGACTAGCTACCTGTATGCTATTATCAAGACCTACACTTAGAGATCATCAATGATTATTTTTAAAAAACAAAACAAAACAAAAAATCCCGTGTTTCTTAGCTGAGTAGCATGGATATAAACTAGAAAAAAATTGCTCTGTGGCCTCCAAAGGTTGAACAAATTTTACTGAAATCTGTCTAGATTTTAATGAAACAGGTAAGTATGGCAAAAATACTAGTTTATTGTACTAACCCTTGGATGCTGATATGAAATCATTTATGTCAAACTAATTTCCAGGATAAAGGATGTAGCTAAATGAGACAATACATGCCTGGTATGCCTAGATGACGTTCTGAGTTTTATTCCTGAAATCATTAAAACATCTACTTCTATAGAAAATGAAGTAAGTAGGAATTAAAATACTATACATGAGCAACATGAAGTAAGACTAAAAAGTAGACTCAACTTTATAACTGATGAAATTGCTATTAAAAATGAAAAAAAGAGGGGCCCAGGAGATAGCATGGAGGTAAGGCATTTGCCTTTCATGCAAAGGGTCATCGGTTCGAATCCTGGTGCCCCATATGGCCCCCCGTACCTGCCAGGAGCAATTTCTGAGCATGGAGCCAGGACTAACCCCTGAGCACTTCCGGGTGTGACCCCCCCCCCAAAAAATGAAAAAAGAACAAGAAAAATGCATTGTTAAAGACCTTAGTTTTTTTTTTCAGAAACCCTCCCAGATTAGAGAAGCCTTAAGCCTTTTTATTAAAAAATGCAGAATATGAACAAATTCAGATACACACCTATTAGAATAAATTCAGAAATCTTTCCCAAAACAGTTTTTGTGCTATGTCTATCGAGCCAAATGGGATATCGAATAAGCAACTAGTAAAATTAGTTAATATAATAAAGCTGTAACTAAAGACAAACATTTAAATAATTTGGGTATTTGAGGGAGGTGAGGAGAGGGTCTTGATTGCTCCTCACTATCTCACCTCCCCATTATTTCAACTTTAAGAGTTGCTTGAAAGGTCTGTGTCCTGTTCTCCATACCAAAAGAGATCACCAAAAATGCAAGTAGTCCTGAAAGTAAGACTATGAGAGCTATTCAATAGCCAGACTCTGGAAACAACCAAGATGCCCTTCAACAGGTGAATGACTAAAGAAACTTGGTACATATATACAATGGATTATTATGCAGTCATCAGGAGAGATGAAGTCATGAAATTTTCCTATACATGAATGTACATGGAATTTATTATGCTGAGTGAAATAAGCCAGAGGGAGAGAGATAGGTGCAGAATAGTCTCCCTCATCTACGGCTTTTAAGAAAAATAAAAGACATTTTTACAATAATTCCCAGAGATCAGCTCACAACATGAAGCTCACTAAAATGAGTGATGAGTACAGTTAGAGAAATAACTACAATGAGAACTATCATAAGAATGTGAATGAATGAATGAGGGAAGTAGAAAGCCTGTCTCGAATGCAAGTTGGGGTGGGGTGGGGAGAAGGGAGATTTGGGACATTGGTGATGGGAATGTTGCACTGGTGGAGGGGGTGTTCTTTACGTGACTGAAGCCCAACTACAATCAAATTTGTAATTAATGTGTTTAAATAAAGATATTAATTTTTAAAAAAAGAAAAGAAGAAGAAAAGTGCTTTTCCAAAATGCAAACAAAACAAAACAAAATGTAACTGGGTGGAGTGACATTATAGCAGGTAGGGTATTTGCCTTGAATGTAGCTGACCTGGTTTGATCCCCAGGATCCCATATGGTTTATCAAGTCCATCAGAAGTAATTCCTGAGCATAGGTGGGTGTGGCCCCCCAAATAAACAAATAAAACAACAACAACAATAAAACAAAAGCTTCTTTTTTTTTTGGTTTTTGGTTTTTGGACCACACCCGGTGATGTTCAGGGGTTACTCCTTGCTATGCGCTCAGAGGTCGCTCCTGGCTTGGGGGACCATATGGGGAACCAGGGGATTGAACCACGGTCCTTTGTAGGCTAGCGCATGCAAGGCAGGCACCTTACCTCCAGCGCCACCGCCCGGCCCCCCCAAACAAAAACTTCT
>PVKC010025657.1:0-16426 GCA_004027635.1 Crocidura indochinensis
GTCAGAAAAAATGTTCAAGAAACTAAACACAGCAATGCTTGGAGTGTGGGGGAATGGAATTGTTCTTTCCACCCCAACACCTCAAACTGTCTTGGAATTATTATTATTATTATTGTTGTTATTGTTATTGTTTTTGGTTTTTCGGGCCACACCCTTTTGATGCTCAGGGGTTACTCTTGGCTAAGCACTCAGAAATTGCCCCTGGCTTGGGGGGACCATATGGGATGCCGGGAGATCGAACCGCAGTCCTTTCCTTGGCTAGCGCTTGCAAGGCAGACACCTTACTTCTAGCGCCACCTCGCCAGCCCTCTATCTTGGAATTAATTCACCTCAGCAGTAGACACCACCCAGATATCAATAAACAGAATGAGTAAACCTGCCCAGAATGTTGACAGCAGTATTTGTATACCACAAATAATATGATTGCCAGTAAGGAATCAGAAAGAAAATCAAAGCATAGAGGACAGATTCAGTTTGGATGAGAGTTAGAATAGTTTGTTAGATGTTTCCAAATTTATTTGGCCTACCTATCTAGCTCTTTCAAAAAATTACTCAGCACATCAGTGGAAGCTGATTTTTTAAAATTGTTTTGAAATGGAGCCTGAGCAGTGGTGCAAGCTGTAAGGCATCTGCCTTGCATGCACTAGCCTAGGATGGACCAACGTTTGATCCCCCCTGCATTGAATATAGCCCTCTAAGCCAGGAGTGATTTCTGAAAGCATAGCCAGGAATAACCCCTGAGCATCACTGAGTGTGTTCCAAGAACCAAAAAAAATTATTTTTAATTTATTTTTATTTAACTATTATGTTATACTATGAATTAAGTATAATACTATAATGATAAACCAACATACAATAATGTTTTCTGTTATTATGCTTATTACACTATAATATACTATAACATCATATACAATCACTATTAGTGTACATTATTATTATTAAACTATAATAATGGCTTCTCATAGAATTCCACCACTACCTCTATCTCTGAAGTACCCATCTCTCTCCCAAAAGGGCTACCACCCTTGCCTCTTCACCCCAACAACTCAGTGGTGTGGACAGTCCTCTTCCACATTGGTACGGCTGTTGTTTGCTTCACTGGAAAGCAGTAAGGAGATTTCTCAAAAAAAAATGAGTCCTCTCATAGGATCAAACAGTATAATTTCATGGCATCTATACCCCAAAGAAAAAAAACATACCCCTATGTTTAGTGTGGCACTAAATACATTAGCCAAGATATCAGAACAACACAAATGGCCAACTACACACAAGAGGATCAAGAAGCTGTGGCTTATCTAAACACAACGGAATACTATGCAGCTCTGAAAAGGAATGAAACCATGCAAACGGAAGCAAGGGGTCTGAGCATGGGTGTTACTTGGGTCTAATGTGCTAGGACTATGTAGGTCACCTGGCAGTGCTGGAGGCCTTCGGGGTTGTACTCATTGATGTTTGGGGAACTAAGTAGGGTCAGGAATCAAACCACGGTTGGTTGTATTTTAGGCACTGGCCACAAGCCTCTCTGGCAAAATCTCCCTAAATAAGACACCCAGGAAACACTGTCCAAAATGCCAGAAATATGAAGAAAAAAAAGAATAAGGGAAAAGGAAGAAAGGAAATGAACACATTTACAGTGAAATGAGTATTTTCCCCTAGTTATCTGATATGAAGAAAACACTACTTGAAATAAGAAAGCTTTAATTCCATGATGATACCCCATAATTTAGAGCCAATCATTCTATGAAAAAAATACCTAAGAAAAATTACAAACAGAAAAATGCCCACAAACCACCATTTACAATTTCTAGTTCTAGTTTAGTGTAATTGCTTCCCACTTTGCAGTAACTAAATCCACTCTTTCATCCTAGTCTGGGAGTTGGGGGGGGAGCTTAGCGAGAGAGCGCAGCCAACATCAGAAGATAAAGAAGATCTCTCTCATTGCAGTAACATGACCACAGAGTAGACAGGCACATCAGTAAACCTCCATGTTTCCTCTGAGAAGACAATGTGATAGTTTGATGCACAAGACAAATTTTCAGAGTAAAACCAATGGGGGAAAATTGCACTTCCTTAAGAAAGCATTTTTCACTGCCAAGTTGGTTTTTTTTTGACTAAGTCTTTCCTAAACTTCTCATCTAAACAAATAATAAATGAAAAAAAATCAGTAATTCTATACAGGTTATACTTATTAAGACCAAATGTTAATAGAATAACACAGGGGGAAAAAATCCATAGGCAAATTTTAAGATTCAAAGCTTTGAAATCTTTTACCACAAATGTTTAGTGAAGTTTAAAATAAGAGAATCACTTAAATGTCAGTTTGATAAAAGCCAAAGAAACATTTCCACATGTGTTTATATTTAAGCATATTTTCAAAGATGGAAAAAGTAACAGTCATTGAAAATTAAGGTTAAGCGATTAGTTCATAAGGACTGTAATTTAAAGGTATTGCTCCAACCTCTAATTTTATTTTCTTTGATAAGAAAGTAGTTTTAAGTATCTATTGCCTAGATAACTCCTTACTTAATTCTTAAGATGTAATTATTCCCATTTATAACTCTGAGAATGACTTCTTTTTGCCACATGAGATAATCAAATATTGTCAAAAATTACTTTTTTTTTGTTTTTTTTTGTTTGTTTGTTTGTTTTTTGGGTCACACCGGCAGTGCTCAGGGGTTACTCCTGGCTCCATGCTCAAAAATTGCTCCTGGCAGGCACAGGGGACCATATGGGGCACCGGGATTCGAACCGATGACCTTTTGCATGAAAGGCAAACGCCTTACCTCCACGCTGTCTCCCGGGCCCCCTAAAATTACTTTCTATGCCAGTGATTAAAACAGACGAAATTAGGGATCAAAGACAGTATAATGTGTAGAGCACTTGGTTGACCTTGGTTCGAGCACCAACAACCCTTGAGCACAGCTAGGAGTGACTCCTGAACACTGAGTCAGGAGTAAGCCCTGCGCAACTCTGGGTGTGGCATAAAAAATACAAGAAAATTATTCTTAAATTCAGATACACTATGTTTATCAGGCTCCAACTCATCATAAAAACAGATAAAAGGGGTCGGAATGACAGCACAATGGGTAGGGTATCAACCTGGGTTCGATCTCTGGCATCAATTATATTCCTCTGAGCCTACCAGGAGTGATTTCTGAATGCCAGTCTATGCGGGACAAATGTGTCTATATCGTGAGGAGGGTGGGCCAAGCCCCTGCCATGCCGAAGCCACGCTTATTGCCTTCATCACCCAGAATCACCCTTTCCCCAATGGCCTTGTCTCATCAGTGACTCTCTAGGGTTCAGGGATACTGATCTGATCACACTCAGGCATGCAGGTTGGGGGCTGATATCATAACAGCTTTTGGAGCAAGTGCTGGCAATCTCCCCCCATATGTTCCTTTTTTCCAGGAGGCCCTAAAGGTCATAATATCAGTAGTAGTTCTTTGAATTTCTGGACAACTTCATTTATTTGATGCTGTCATCTCTATAGGAACACACCAAATTCACAGAAAGGACAGCTAACAACAAGAACATACTAAATCTTCTGCCATCATATTCATGACCTAATTGAAGATACAATGATTCTCACAAATATACTTGAGACTGTACTTTTTAAATTTTTAATTTTTTTTTGGTCTTTGGGCCACACCTGGCCTCACTCAGGGGACCATATGCTGGAAATTGAACCCAGGTCCATCCTAGGTTGGTCAAACGCCCTACCACTGTACCCTGTACTTTAAAAAAAGGTTTTTTTATTAAGTTAACCGTATTTTTCTTTCTTTTTATTGAATTTCCTTTTTCTCTTCCTTTTTCTTTTTCTTTCTATTCATTTTTTATATTTCTTTGTAATAATAACTTTGTTCTCATTTATCTAGAAACAAGTCTTTTATGTTCAACTATGAGATGAATTTTCTTTAAATAAAGAAAAAAAGTAGGGCACCTTAGTACACAGTATAAAAAATAAGTTGAAACTAGTGTGTCACCTCCCAAAAATAAAAACTAACACTTCAATTAAAGGAAGAGGCAAGAGAGACTGAACTCATCAAAGTCGATCATCTTGTCGTTAGCAGGGTGGTGGGAGTGTGGAGTGGTTTGGGCCACATGTGATGGTGCTTGGGTATCACTTCTGGCAATACCCTGAAAGCCAAATGCAGTGCCAGGGAATCTGCATGCACGGCAAGTGCCTTATTCCTTTTTTATTTCTCTGTGGTTTTATGATGGTGAGAAGAGATAGACCTGATGAGCTCATTCTTAGAGTAACTATCTAGCAAACAAGCACAGATTATCTATGCAAAAAGGCCAGAAGGACAAATACAAAAAGGAAGAATAAAGACTTTTATTTGGTTTTTGGTTTTTGGGTTACACCGGCAGTGCTCAGGGGGTTACTCCGGCAGTGCTCAGGGGGTTACTCCTGGCTCTATGTTTAGAAATTGCTCCTGGCAAGCTCTGGGGAGCATATGGGACACCGAGACTCATGCGAGGCAAACACACTACCTCCATTTATCTCTCCCAGAATAAAGATACTTTTAAAATATTTTAAGAAATTTTTCAGCCCCTGGAAATAAAGGAACTTTAAAGTAAGCATAACATTAGCTTTTAAGAAAACAGGATGTGAAAGTTAGGTCAAGAATGAAAAAAATCTGAATTGAGAATTAAAATTATTCTTAAAAATCAATCAAACATCTAGAAATGTAATTTCTAGAAATTACATCTAGAAATGTAATTTCATGTATAAATTTGAGGATTTACAGATTTCAATTTCAATTTAGCCTATTCTCTCTCTCTCTATGTCTACTGATGAGTCCATTCCAAGAATAAAGGATTTACTACACCATGTTTAATAGCATAAGCCAGAGAAGACCAAAACGCACCAATAAAAACTCAATGACTAAAAACTTTTCATTGGCTAGATGGACTCAAATAGCAAAATGAAGAAAACAAAAACTCAGGTGGCGACTGAAAAGAGATCAATAAAAATGTTCTGCTTTGGGGTCAGAGATATACCATGCAAGGCGTTTGCCTTGCATGAAAAAGGTCAGTGGTTCAAATCCTGGCATTCCCTATGGTCCCCCAAGCCTGCCAGGAGCACAGAGCCAGTCAGAGGTGACCCCTGAGTACTGCCGGGTGTTACCCCCCCAAAACAAAACAAAACAAAACAAAAAAACTTCTGCTTTGAACCAGAGAAAATGTTATTTTATTTTTCAAAAGAAGATTCAGATTCCTATGAAACAAGATTTATCATCCATTTCCTAAGAGTTCCAGAAAAAAAAAGGGTGGGGGGCTTCATTGTCAAGAAAAAGAAGAAAATGTGGCTTGAAACTGATCTAACTAGATGAAAGACATATAGATACGTGCATTTAAAAATAGTCAGCCAACGAGCATAATCTCTAATGAACCCAAACCCAGTAAGATGTCCCCACCCAATCAACATAGGGGCTGAGTCCTGCCTTGTGATTGGCAACAGAGAGCCATTATAAAGGACTGCTGCCCTGCTCTCTACCTTCTTTCTGCGGGAGGCAGCCCAGAAGACACCAATGAACACAATCTTTCCAGGACCCAAACCTGGTAAGATGTTCCCACTCAACCAAAGTGGGGACTGATTCCTGCCGTGTGATTGGGCACCCAGAGCCATTTATAAAGGACCGCTGCCCTGCTCTCTTCCAGCTTTTTGGGTGGAGCTTGAGGAGCACGGCTGCTCCGCTTCTCCGCAGCCACTAGTATCTTTTAAGCCCTGAACCCCACTTCAGCACATAGCAAAAACCACACCACAAATGTCACAATGGGAAAACAATGCAGGATGTATATCTGAGAGGTATCCTCTCAGATAAGGTGTTTAAAGAATTACGGAGGATGATCATGGAGCTCAAAGAAAGCATAGACAGACTTGAATGAAACACAAATAAGAATCAAGAGGATATGAAGAAAAAGAAAAAAAATGGAGGGGTCCAGAGAGATAGCACAGTGGTATTTGCCTTGCAAGCAACCAGTCCAGGACCAAAGGTGATTGGTTCGAATCTCGGTGTCCCATATGGTCCCCCGTGCCTGCCAGGAGCTATTTCTGAGCAAACAGCCAGGAGTAACCCCTGAGCACTGCCGGGTGTGGCCCAAAAAACAAAAACAAAAACAAAACAAAAAAAACAAAAAAAAGAGGATATGAAGATTGAAATTAGAAAACGTCATACTGAAATAACAGGTCTGAAAAAGTTGGTTTATGAACTGAAAACCTCAATGGAAAGTTTCTCTTCTGGAGTAATGGCGGCTGCAAACAGGGTCAGTGAGCCAGAGGATAAGATGCAATGCAGAACAACTCTATACAGCAGAAGAGATTGGAAGAGAACCTTAAAGAAAATATCAGACAATGTCTAAACTACTCAAAGAATGTGAACAGATGAAAATAGAAGTCTTTGATAAACTCAACAGAAACCAAATAGGAATCATTGAAGTCCCAGGAAGAGAATAATAATAAGAGGAGTTGGAGGAAGAATGAGAAGAGGAAGAAGAGGAAGAAGAATAAGAGTAAGGCAAAGAAGAGTAAGAATAATGTGAAGAGTAAGAAGTTGAAGATGAAAAGGAAGAGGAGGAGGAAGAGTAAGAGAAGGCAAAGACTAGTAAGAAAGGAAAGAAGAGAAAGAAGAAAAGAGGAGGAAGAAGAGGAAGAAAAAAGACAAGAGAAGAGGATGAGTAGGAGGCTATGGATGTGATTCAATTTGTAGAATAGATGACTTAAATATCTCAGTGCCTGGATTTGATCCCAAATGATCAATTATTCATGCTCTATTATTCTCACAACTTTATTAATTCATATATATCAAAATATTTGATATTGTGCATGTTCACATCTAATAAAGCAACTGTAACAAAATAAATGGTGCCAGAGAGATAGCATGGAGGTAGGGTGTTTGCCTTGCATACAGAAGGACGGTGGTTCGAATCCTGGCATCCCATATGATCCCCCAAGCCCGCCAACAGTGATTTCTGAGCGTAGAGTCATGAGTAACCCCTGCTGCTAGGTGTGATCCCAAAACCAAAATAAAATAAAATAAAATAAAATAAAATAAAATAAAATAAAATAAAACAAAATACAGGCAGGGGTGGGGAAAGAGGAAGGGGAACAGTGGTGGTAGGAATATTGCACTAGAGAAGGGGGTTGTTCTGTCTATGACTGAAACTCAACTATAATCACGCTTGTAATCATGGTGCTTAAGTTAAGATTTTATTAAAAAAAAAAAAAAGTCAGACAGCTCACATAGGAAAAATCCTAAGGCGTTTGCCTTTCATGCAGAAGGACAGTGGTTTGAATCCCAGCATCCCATCTGGTCCAGTGAGCCTGCTAGGAGTGATTTTTGAGTGGAGAGCCACGAGTGATCCGGAGCACTGCAGAGTGTGACCCAATAACCCCCCCCCCAAAAAAAAAAAATGAAGGAATATTCAACATGGTCCATTGTTGCCAAGTTAGCCCCTGAAGAGGTTAACTGATGGAGGAATGGAGGATGTGGTCTTTCCCCTCCAGTTTGGAGCACGCGTCTGCCACCCTGCTCTACCGGCGGTTCTGAGGTGAAGGCGGCGGGAAGAAAGTCAACAGGCAGTCAAGCTTCCGAAGAAAACAGCTCTTTATTCTATGAAGAGGCCGAAGCCACAAGACCTAGGAATAGGCCAGGAAGAAAAAAGCCCCCCCGCCTTCCACAGATACTTGCTTTTATGGCCCAGAATCAGGTACCACCCAATGGTGGGAGCAGAATGCCAGGTCAGGGTAGGGTCAGTAACCTAATAATCCCATGAAATGTTTACCATTTCTTTCAAGGACAAATAAGACTAACATGATATAAAATATGATTTTAGGGATGGAGGGGCATTATAGAGACTGAGGCACGTGTCCTGTATGCGGCAGATCCCAAGCTAAGTCCCTGGCATACCACATGATCCACCAAGCCAAGCCAGAAATGATCCGAGGACAGAACAGAAGTTAGCCCTAAGCACTACTGGGTATGCCCTTCCCCATGAAACCAACAAACAAGATTTCACATTTTAAGCCATCAAAATAGATAGCACTTCCTTGGTCATTCAAAGCAAATGGTGTTAATACAAGCCTAACTTTAATTTCATTCTTATCTAATTGTCCGATACAGGGCAAATAATTTTAATAATCTGAGATTTTTATTTATTTTGGCAGGGGGAGAGATATTGGGTGCACATGGTGGTGCTAAGGAGTTACTCCTGGCTCTGCACTTGGGAGTTACTCCTGGTGGTGTTCAGGGGGCTATATGAGATGCCACGAATTGAATCTGGGTTGGCTGTGTGCAAGGCAAACATCCTCCCCACCGTGTTATTGCTCTGGCTCCAATCTGAGATTTTAAATCTGGCTATGCAATTGCATAACACTATATTTAAGACTACATATTTACATCCTATCATACTGAAGCACAGTGCTAGATTTACTGAGCAGCATAATAAGGACAAATGATAAACCACTACTATTGAATTCTTAAAGTATAATACTCTATATATTTAGAAAATTCATTTTTCTTGAATACTTAAAAAATCAACATTAAATTAGATGCTGCCAATGTCCCAACATACTTAATTGGACAGTATATAGAAAGGTAAAGAAAAATAATTTAATTAAAACAAAGCCAAAGAACATTGTTATGGGGAGAAATTTCACTGGCAGTCAAACTAGATTAGCACTGCAACACAATATAATATAATGAGGGGTCAAAGCGATGGCACAATGGTAAGGCATTTGCTTTGCATGTGCTAACCTAGGACAGACTGCGGTTAGATCCCTTGGTGTCCCATATGGTCCCCAAAGCCAAGAGTGATTCCTGAGCGCATAGCCAGGAGTAACTCTTGAGAGTCACCGGGTGAACCTAAAACCAAGATAATATAATGAGAAAAACATAAAATCATTTCTAAACAAATAAGAACATACATGTTTTCTATTCCTTTTCTCTATAAAGGGTTCAAGACGAGGGGGGAAATGTGCGTACAACACAAATTCATTCTTTTTTCATATAATTTCTTATTTCCAATTAGCATAAATATTACCAATCTCTTGTGAGGATTTTTGCCTTGCTCACAACACTCAACAAATATTACCTACTATTTTTTCTTTTTAATTTTTTTTGTTTGTTTTTGGGTGATGCCCAGCAGATCTGAGGGGTTAATCCTGGCTATGCACTCAGAAATCCCTCCTAGCAGGCTTGGGGGACCATATGGGATGCCAGGATTCAAAGCACCATCTGTTCAGGATCGGCTGAGTGCAAGGCAAATGCTCTACCACTGTACTATCTCTTCAGCACCCCAACTATTTTTTTAACGTTGTAGAGGACTGACTTCCTGAATTTGCAGAAAATTAATTAGGCTCTCCCCTAAAAGGAAATAGTATGACTGACTTTTTCAAATTTCTCAGTTCCTACCTGACCAAGTCATGAAGAATAAAGCCTACTTCGTGACCCACTACACAATTAGCCAGAAGATACATATTAAACAAATGCTAACCACAGAATAATGCTGATGCAAACATTCATACAACATTTTATCTTGCCCTACAATAAATCCAATTTTCATTTTGATAATGCCTCTTAAATCCAAGGACACTGAAAAACTCTACTATTTATAGTCAAGCCTACCTTTTGTATGTCTTTGAAACAAAAGACATTAAGACTAATACGAAAAGTGTTTGGATACTAAAGAGATGTTTGCTTTAATCTTGCAAAACCTACAGCCATTCCAATAAAGAAAACCACAAGTTCCTGAAGTTTAAAACATCTGGGGAGTATTTTTAAGATATTCACTCTTAAGAGCTCTAAGAACAGCCTAAAGGGTAGAAGATAAATCTGCTTGAAGAGTGGAAGTGTGTTTTTAATCCCATTGAATATAAACAGACTTTAAAAAAAGAAAAAAGAAACTACAATTCAGAAGCAACATGCCAAGAGACAAAATTGCTCCATAAAAGAAAATTTAAAAATAAAATACTAAGGACTTGGTTATAAAATATATAGGACTTAATTCTAAAGTAATTGTGAGAATATAATGATTTTATGAAGATCTTAGCACCCAGAGTAATGATTAATCATTCTATGTCACTACTAATGGATAACAGTTTCAGAATACATATATTATTTTCCTTAGAAGCTATTGCTCCACCGGAAAATTTTCACTGAATACTAATATTAGAAAGAATACATAGAGATAAATGAGTTATTCTGTATAGTTGAAGATATAAATTTGAAGATGTGTATTTCTTCTTCTTTTATTTGGATTTGGGGCCACACCTGGTGCTCACAGGTTTTTCCTGTATCTGATGGTACATAGGGGACCATATGTGGTGCCAGGGGTAGAAATGGAGCCTCAGCAGGAAAGACAAGTAAATACCATACCCCTGAACTACTACTCTGGCCCCAAAGATGTGTATTTATCTGGCATCAGGTTAAGAAAATACTAATATTAACACTAGGGTTCAGAGCAATAGCACAGTGGGAAGGTTATTTGTCTTGCATATGGCCAACCCAGGTTTGATTACCGGCAACCCATAAGGTTCCCCAAGACTACCAGGAGTAATTTATGAGCACAGAACCATGAATAACCCTGAGCACCACCAGGTGTACCCACCCCCCCCACACACACACACACAAATAAGAGAAAATACTAATACCAAAGTCTTTTTCTCCAGAGTCTTTCTGTGCTTCACTTATATTACAGGATGCATCAAGTCATGATAGAAAAGAATCTGAAACTCTTAAGTCTCACTGTATTGAAAACAAAATTTCTGTGGGGAGGGGAGAGAGGAAAAGAGAGAGAAAAAGGGGAGTGGAGAACATGAGAACATAATTCTTTTGCTAGGAATACCATTTCATATCATTGGTTTAATGCTGGCATCCCCTATCATTAAAAGTCACAAATGTTTATCAGTGAACACTGACATACAACAGTGAGACTTTACATACATATTTCAACTCTGAAGATGCCCTTTGTACATGCTCATAGATGTACATGGACCAATCCAGATACAGAGAAATCCACATGTATGGATTTCACATGCATGTTCATCACTGAGTTCATCATATGAGTGTCTCCTGACACTGGACTCCTATGTGTGACTTCACTGCATTTAAATCATTTCCAACTCCCTACTAAGTGACAATGACTCAGACGCTCAGGGAAAGAGGATCAGGAGATAAGGAAGTTGCCTTTGTTCCCAAGTCAAAGTCTGAAAAACACCGTTTGAATTGTAATTGTAGTGTGGAAAATAAACTGCTATAAATAGGTGCAGGAACGGAGACATTGCTTCTATTTTTTTGTTGTTGTTTTGGGGACAAACTTGGTAGCACTCAGGGGTACCATGTGTGATATGAGGGATCGAACCTGGGTCAGCCATATGCAAGACAAACACCCTACCCACTACACTATGGCTCTGGCCCCCATCACTTCTTTTAACTTTTGACATAAGACATCTAAAGAGAGGCTTGCCCTTCCTTGTGCCTTTACCACCTGCCCTTGGATGACTGCCTGTACGTTTCCTCCATGCCATTGCTACAATAGTCTTGATGGAAAAGTAAAAGCAACCTAATTCAGAAACAATATCAACTAAAAAAAGGCAATCTTCAGAATTCCTCCATGCTTTATCCAAGCAGTTAAAAAGGACTCTATGACTAGAAAACTTGACTTGTGAGCTTAAAAATTCAGTGCAACTTTTGGTGATATCATAATGATAATACAGTTGGGTGCCTGGTATAAGAGATTGAGCCTGGAGCTATTCCTAGCATCCAGCACAGAGAGCCATTTCTCTAGACCTTCGCTCAACATTTTTACCACCATCAGTTCTAACACAACATAACAAATTCCACATGAGATACCATCAAAATAGTCTTGCTTGTTGCAAATTCTTCTGTCATAGGCTGGAGAGATAGCACAGCAGTAGGGCGTTTGCCTTGCATGTGGCTGACCCAGAATGAAAATGGGTTCGATTCCTGGGCACAAAGCCAGGAGTAACCCCTGAGCACCACCGGATGTGACCCAAAAACCAAAAACCAAACCAAAACAAAACCAAAACAAAAAAACTTCTGTCACTTACATTCTGCATTATCTCTTGGAAGAAAGATGTGAAGATGTACAGAAACATTTGTTGAGTCATTGAGAGCCCTGAAACACCACCCAATATTATTTATCCTCTGTAATTGGCTATGATAATACTTCCGATGGCCTCAATTCTTTTTTTTTTTTAAACTATTTCTTTATTGATTGGCTGGTTCTTGGGCCACCTCACCAGACTCACTGTGAGGTTGTGCAAGGACGCACAGGAACATGCAAGAGAAAAACTCTACTGTGATATTATTAATTTGCTAATTTATTATCATCTTATCATTATCATAATTATTGGTTTTTGGCTCATACCCAGTGGTACTCAGGAGTTACTACTCCTGGCGGTACCCAGGGGACCCTATGGGATGCTGGGGATCAAACCCAGGTCATCCACATGCAAAGCAAACTTCCTACCTGTTTTATCACTCTGATCCCTGAATTTTCTAAATTTTTGTTGTTGTTGTTGTTGTTGCTTTGGGGCTATCACTAGTGATGCTCAGGGCTTACTCCTGACTCTGCACTCAGGAATCATTCTTGGTGGTACTTGGGGGAAACATACTGGATGCTGGGGACTGAACCTTGGGTGCACCATGTGCAGGTAAGTGCCCTCCCCAGTGGGTAATCTTTTCTTTCCTGTCATATGCTGCTATGCAAATTTATGATATAGATAAAAATTCAAATAGTCAAGCATAAATTTCAAGAATGAAAAGGGAAAATAAACCCTGCATATTAAATCCAAGAAAGAGAGATGGGATGAGAGAGGGAAATGAAAGGCTGAGTCAGAGACATCTTCTATCTTCCAATCAAAATGGCTCATGACCTATATAGAAGAAATTTCAATAAAAAATATACCATTAAGGGGCCCGGGAGATAGCATGGAGGTAAGGCGTTTGCCTTTCATGCAAAAGGTCATCGGTTCAAATCCCGGTGCCCAATATGGTCCCCCATGCCTGCCAGGAGCAATTTCTGAGCATGGAGCCAGGAGTAACCCCTGAGCACTGCTGGGTGTGACCCAAAAACCAAAAAAAAAAAATATATATATATATATATATATATATACCATTGAACAGGGCAGGAGCGGTGGTGCAAGCAGTAAGATGTCTGCCGTGCCTGCGCTGGCCAACCAGGGGTCTCAAACTCGCAGCCCAAGAGTTGCTGCAGCCCTCCATACAACATTTTGTGGCCCGAGGCCGGCCTTCAAATATCACAGTACTTGCGATTATTTGCTTACCGAATAAAAATTGCATATCTGAAGGCTGGCCGTGGGCCACAAAATGTACAGAGGGCCGCCAACAACTCGCAGGCATGGTTCGACTGCCCGGTGTCCCATATGGCTGCAAGCCAGGAGCGATTTCTGAGCACATTGCACCTGAGCGTCACCAGGTGTGGCCCCAAAACAATCAAACAAAAATAACATTGAACACCATAAAGGCAATTGGAGAGAAGTTAAAACAGGCAATTTACAGCCTGAGACATAGCACAGCAGTAGAGCGTTTACCTTGCAAGCAGCTGACCCAGGACAGACGGTGATTCAAATCCCAGCATCCCATAGGGTTGGTCCCTTGTGTCTGCCAGGAGCGATTTCTGAGCATAGAGCCAGTAGTAACCCCTGAGCTCTGCTGGGTGTGACCACAAAACAAAACAAAACAAAACAAAACCCAAAACCAAGCAATTCACAAAGGCAGCAAAGAACTTGATTAGGGGTCATAGTGAAGGAATTGTAAATAAAATTATACTAAGATACAATTACTCATACCAGTGTTTTTTAAAAGGTGTTCTTTGAAAATTGGCAACACTAGTAGAACAACTGGAACTCTGATGGGAATAAAAACCTTGGCAACCCTTTGGGCAGTATATAGTAAACTGAAGACTAACATTCTAAGGTACCAAGTATTTAACTTCCTACAAATAATCCAATAGAAATATGTATATACAGGGGCCAGAGAGATAGCATGGAGGTAAGGCGTTTGCCTTCCATGCAGAAAGACAGTGGTTCAAATCCCTGAGCCTGCCAGGAGCGATTTCTGAGCGTAGAGCCAGGAGTACTCCCTGAGCGCTGCCAGGTGTGACCCAAAAAATATGTATATATAGACTCCAAGACACATACAAAGAATGTTCACTATTGACATACATTGCAACAGAATCAAATGACAAAACAAATACTTATCATTTGTATATTATAAAATTAAAGTGGTTTTATACAGAATAGGACATACACACATACAAATAAACAAACGGGTCAAAGAGATAGTAGAGCAGGTAGGGTGCTTGCCTTGCATACACCCAACTTCAGTTCAATGTCTGGAATCCCATATGATCCCCTGAGCACTGCCAGTAATGATTCTTGAGAGCAGAACTAGGAGTAAGCCCTGAACATCAACGGGTATGGTCCCCAAACTAAAACCAAACAGAAGTCTAAAACATGAGACTAAATAACAGTAAAAGCAACCCGAGAAGCCAGAGACAAAAAAAAAAAAAATATATATATATATATATATATGCCTACGGTATGATTACACATGTAATCATGATTACTACAGCAGGAAAGCTGCAAGCCAGAGTGGGGATACCTTTGGGGCAAAGGAGGGGCTCAAGGTCTTTTCTGGGCTCCTGGCCAAATGCTGTTTCTAGAGCTGGCTGGTGGTGAAGTGAGCCATGTTTACTCTGAGGCGACTCTTTCAGCTGCACACTTAGAAGCTGTCTATTTTTTGACCTGTGCTATACTTCCATTCATAAAAAGTTAACAAGAGAAGAAGAATGAATGTTGAATTTTTGCAAGTGTGTCTTTTTTTTTTTACCATCTATAAAAACTTCTCCTGAAACATATTAATATTGCATGCTGGTTGAAGTCCAATCAAAAGATGAAAACCACACAGCCTGGGAAACAGGCGAGTACGAAGTCAAGAATTATGAACTGTGATAAAAGAGTAAGTAAAAGATGTAAGGGAGCTCCATACCCATATGGGCTGGCTGAGGGGATACCCAGGAAGGGAAACCTTGTAAAAGATCAGACATCATATGAGAAGGTGCAGTTCACACACAGATGGCAGAGGTTCATGGCTGGGAGATGGGATAAGCCCTGGAAATCCTCTGGAAAAACAGCTGAAAAGAGCTCCAGTAAGTAATTTGAAGAGTTTCTAATTCTGATTCATCCTTTCATTTTGGAATAAGCAGCTTGGTACTGGTATCCTTACGTGCTGGCATTATTCCAGTTATATTGCGGTGAACCATCACTTGGGAGTATATTTTGTGTAGTATTTTAGCAACTAGCCACCATATATATGTCTTTCTCAAATTATTATCATTATTTTCAACTGACTTAGTGGTAGCGGTTCACCTGCAAGTAATACAACTTTTTACAACACCATTCATTTCTAGGCTAGCCTGGTGTGGGCCAAATTGGTACTGTGAGAGGTGTTGTTTTAAATTCTCTGTCCAAAGAAACAGATTCCAGGGACTTACTGAATTAATTACTTACTGGACCTGCCCTCACTTATTGTATTGTGATTAAAGTAGTTTATCAGTTAAAAACATAGTCAAGACAGGGAAAAAAAACCCAAGCAGGACTGAGAGGCGACAGAGGCAAGGGAAATGGGCATGAAGAACCCACAACTGACAGAATCCGTGTGGATGGCAAGAAGTGGTCAGAGAAGGAGACAATTAAAAAGTGACCCAAAGGACTGGAGTAATACAGTGGGGAGGGTGCTTGCTTTGCACATGACCAGCTGCCCCAGGTTCGATCCCTGGCATCCCATCTGGTCCCCTGAGTGAAAAGTCAGAAGTAACTCCTCAGTATTGCCAGGTGTAACCCCTTCTGAACTCCCCCACCCCAAGATAATCCAGTATAATTTGTGAAAGATTGGAAAAGTGCCAGAAGAAAATTAGAGGGTATAGAGGGGGAAGAAAGGCGATGTTGAGCCCTTTGAGCTTGAATAAGCAGAATGGAAGTGACTGGAGAAGGGGCGAGTTAGATCCGATTCTGTGTGAAAGATTAGGAATTCAGCTGGAGTTATGTTTAGCTTAAGATATCAGAAAATATAAGCACATTTACTAAAACTTACTGAAGGAACTGACTAACAAATCTCTCCAATGTTGACAAATCTCTAGAATTCTCAAAACTTCCATGTACTGAAAAAACCAAAATGTAAAGGCCCAAGGTACCTCCCAGGACTTTTCATATGATCTTTGTAAATGAATGAAGTAAACTTGGGCCTCACCTGACACATTGTTTCTGTGACCTTTCACCCTGACTTCCTTTAACTTTGGCTCCTCACCTGACTTCATCTCTGTGACATTCCTTTAAGCAAAGGGTGATATTAACCCCTAAACCCTAACTCTAACC
>PVKC010025658.1:0-16231 GCA_004027635.1 Crocidura indochinensis
CAAAACAAAACAAAACAAAACAAACAAACAAAAAAAAACCCTGTTCTCTACCGAATCCTTTCTTGAACTGGAGGCTAGCCTAGCTCTAGCTGGCATGGGGTTTGGGGAAACCCCAGGCCAAAGGCCTTCTCCCTAGCTTGGGGGTGCTGGGAACCTTGGAAGACCCCCAGCCACCCCCATCTACTTCCCCCCATCTCCAGGTCTTCCCTGAGTGCCAGCTCAGGAGGCCAGAAAGGTGGGTACCGAGAGGACTCTCTTAAAGGGGCTCCCAGGCTTTCACTGTCCCTCCCCAGCAGTAGGGGTTGAAAGGGCACAGGGAGGAGGGTGGGCAGATGCCTGGCTTCCAGTTCTCTACTGAATCCTTTCTTAATCTGGAGGCTAGCTCTAACCCGCATTGGGTTTGGGTCAAAGGCCTCTCCCTAGCTTGGGGATGCTGAGAGCTTTTGCAGGCCCCAAGTCATCCCCCTCTTCTTCCTCCGATCTTCAGGGTGCCAGCCCAGTTGGCCAGGAAGGTGGGTCACTAGCTTGGGGGGGTGCTGGGAGTTGCTGGGTTATGCTAAGGTAGTCACTGACAACTTCTCACCAGTCTCCATTTTCAAAATCACGTGGGGGCTCTAACAGTATATATTAATAGTATTCCGTATCATTAAGGTATGTTTTGCATATGCAGAATGTTCATCTTGTATTCTGCTCTTTCCCACACCTCTACAAGCTCATTTTTTAATCCTTTACTCCCTCAGGCCCAAACATCATTACTCCACATTTACTCTTTTTAACTTCAGTACTGCACAGGCAAAAATCACAAACCAAAGTGATGCACTGGATTTAACACCCCCCCAACTATTTCAAAAGACATAAAAGGGACACATATATGTTTTTTGAATATTTTATATATATTTCCTTAACAGCTATAATTCTTACTAAATATTCTCTTATATAGGGATGATTTTTCTCACTTTTTGTCTGTTCTCTTTGTGAGCTGTTCAATAAGGACTTCTGGTAGAAGAGTTTAATGTTTATGTTTGAACCAAGTCATGGGGATTGTTAGACTTGTTCTAGCGGCCCCCATATGCACCAATAATGCCACATGGCATTATTCCTTTTTTTGCATAGGCACATTAAAATGGTAAAATACTATACATACAAACAAGTTCTTATCTAATAGAGATAGGAGCACAAAAATCTTGTAGTGCAATAGGACCTTACACTCTGAACATTGACATAATGACCTGGCTCAGGCCTCAGAAGAGTGGGCATTCTCCATTCACCCCTGAACCAGAGAAGCCATCTACGAAACAACCAAGGTTGTCTATAACATCACCTGGGAGCAATCCTCTACCAGGGAAGTCACTACCGCTGCTCTCACATCAACCTACTCAAACGAGACTTCCCTTAACACTCAGAAGACTTAACAACAACGACCTACTTTCAGGACAGGGCTCTCTGTATTGCCCTCTAATTGTGAGGAGAAACTAGAGGACGCTCCACATCATCCAGACTTCGATGTAGGATATTCATATTCCAGGATCTTTAGTACAGAAACCTGACACCAACAATAGTGACTGTATGAAAAATAAAAGTGTATTGGCACTACAGACAATGACTTGGGTTGGACAACCTAGTATGCCTGGAGCTTAGAGTTGGTCTTATGCCAGAAAACTTTAAGGATAGGGCATCCTTGTATTTAGGCCAAGACTTTTCCTTTCCATGTCCCCCATATTTGGCTGGGCCTATGCAGCCAACAATTGCCAATCTAACACCGTTTTTACTTTGCTCCTTTGACTCTAATCCTTAAAAAACCACTTAAACTTTTAAGGTTAACTTAAACTAATATGCATGTGCATGGAACTGTAAAGAAAATACTATGCCTTTAATGTTAAAGGAGTTACATAAAAATAGAATAGTAAAGATTGTTCCTTTTGATGTTAAAAAACAAAACAAAGCAAAACAAAAAATCCCATTACATTAGTATCACACAAACTCAAATATCTTGGAGTCAACCTAACTAAAGACGTGAAGGACCTGTATAAAGAAAAGTACTTAAAAGTGCTTAAAGAAATGGAGACACATACTCTGTTCATAGATTGGCAAGAAAAAAAAATTTGAAACATAAGTTTTTGCCTTCTTATAGATTTTTCACATTAGTCTCAAATAAGTCTTTAGCTATTTCTAACTTGAGAGATTTTTTTTTTTTTGCAGAATGATCTTACTGTCTTTAAATAGAATGTAAGCTCATTGAATATAACCTTAAGGCCTTTGAAGGCATTGGGAAAAGAGAAAGCTTCTAAGAACTGTTAAGAAGCTTGCAGTCTCCAGGTGATACTGGCGAGAGGTCACAGGCTGTAGCAGGAGTCCTGTGAAATAGGCTCAGTGTTATTGTAACCAGTATGGTTGAATAGCAGTGTCTCTGCCAGACTTTGGTACCAAGTAATTTTCTCAGAAAGAGGAGTATCACACTGGGGGGAAAATAAATAAGAACAGAACTAAATATCCAAGAGAAAGTCAATGATAATAAAATCAACAAACCTAAACTTTAACAATCTAAACTTAAAGGGGTCTGTTATACTGACAGGCCAGAGGGCAAAGGGTGCTGGTATAGGATGTACTCTGGGTGATTGGTGGAGGGAGGTTGACACTGGTGGGAATGACCATGGGTCATTGTATATCTGAAATTCTGTAAATCTGAAGAAATCTATAGATCACAATTGTTTCAAGAAAATATTTTTAAAAGGGGCCAGAGAGATAGCATGGAGGCAGGGCATTTGTCTTGCATGCAGAAGGACGGGGGTTTGAATCCCAGCATCCCATATGGTCCCCCGAGTCTGCCAGGAGCGATTTCTGAGCATAGATCCAGGAGGAACCCCTGAGCACTGCCGGATGTGATCCCAAAACCAAAACCAAAACCAAAACAAAGACAAAAACAAAAACAATTAAAAAATAGGAGCATCTATAATCTGGTATTTTCTGCCAACAGAGCTAGATGTAAGAATCAGATTTAGGGTCGGAGAAATAGCACAGAGGTAGGGAGTTTGCCTTGCAAACGGCCAACCCAGGACAGATGGTGGTTCCAATTCAGACATCCTATATGGTTCTCTGAGCCTGCCAGAAGCGATTTCTCAGCACAGAGCCAGGAGTAATCCCTAAGCGCTGCCAGGTATGACCCAAAAACCAACCTCCCCCCCCCCCAAATTAAAAAGAATTAGATTTAAGTTAATGCAAAGACAATAAAGAATTTGGATATTTATTGCAGTCTGAGTTTATCTTAGTTTCATATTAGCCACTTTCGTTAGCAGTACATTAAATAGGCCAGGATTGTTGAAGACCAATAGACAAGGTGGCTCCTTAATCAGGCTTGTAGGGTTTTAATCTGTTATGTAAGATTCTGTTATGAGGGGGCCGGGCGGTGGCGCTGGAGATAAGGTGCCTGCCTTGTCTGCGCTAACCTAGGACGGACCTCTGTTTGATCCCCCGGTTCCCCATATGGTCCCCCGTGCCTGCCAGGAGTGACTTCTGAGCGAATAGTCAGGAGTAACCCCTGAGCGTCACCGGGTGTGGCCCAAAAACCAAAAAAAAAAAAAAAAAAAGATTCTGTTATGAAAGAGTTAAGTAAGGTGTGAACACTTGGGCAAGTTATTCAGATTTTTATCTATGGGTTTTCCCCTTTGAAATGGAGATGACAATAATATCTGCTTTATAAACATTATGATGAAATCAAATCAAATAATTCATACAAAAGTGGTTAAAAACCTGTTCCTGACATACAGAAAAATCTAATTATGAAATAATATATTTCTTTTTTGTTTTGTTTTTTTGTTTATATTTGAAAGAATGTTTCTATAGGTTTTGAGTGATTAATACAGATATTGACATTTTATTTGATTTTGAAAATAGATAAAAACACAGACAAATAGTACAGTACCTAAAGTTTAAAATAAAAGATAACGATGAAAACGAAATACTGTTTTCAAATTTTTTTCTCCAGATGCAAGCTATATCATTAGTTACTTCATATTAAACATAGAATTTCTCACATGCTGCTGTAACTTTTCCCCTTAACAATATATCATAATAATGTCTCATATTAGCCAATTATATGAATAATTTTAGTTTACTAATATATTTAATTACCTTTCCTCACAATAATTTAAATTATACTTGTTAAAATTAACTCCACAATAATACCTTTATCTTAGGATTTGGCTTGAGATATCTGTGATAAATTCTTAGAGACAGAAAGACTGACACAGGGCTTTTTGTGCTATACAATTTAAAAAAGAATATCAAATTGTCTACCTTATAGAAAATTATAACTCCATACTACCTTTATGTGGAAATGCCAGTGGTGGAGGTTTAAACATTAAACACTTTAAGCATTTTTGCCAGTTTGCTAAGTATCCTCTTGCAAATTTTATATGCATTAATCTTATGAGTGAGACTGAACAAGTTTTTATTGTTCAAAAAATCACATTTATTATCTTTTTGAGAAAGAGAAATAACACGTCCTTGATTTTGTGAAGTCTCATCATCAGGAAATAAGATTCCCCATCAGCAGCCTGACAGCTTCATTATGCAACCTTTTTGGTATTCTTTGCAGTTGTCCCTCAGTTCCAAAGAGCTCACAGGAAACAAAGACTCTCATTTCCTTTTACATTTATGAGTGAAAGGTTTTCAGGATCAAAGGGTGGAAGTGATAAGAAACTTCCTTGCATATGTTCCTAGAGGCTGTCACTTGCTCAGAGAATTTTGTAGATTCCAGTAGCAAAAGAACATTAATAAATCTTTTATATCCCGGACAAATGCATGAAAGCTTTCAGGAGTGAGAGGCAGAAAGTCAAATTTAAAAACTGTCTGAATAATTTAAAAATTATGTTCTTCTGTTGTTCTACAGTTTTTCTCTGAAGGTAACAAACATCTTAAGAATGGATTGATCTGGGGACCGGGCTGTGGCGCTGGAGCTAAGGTACCTGCGCTAACCTAGGACGGACCGCAGTTCGATCCCCCGGTATGAGCAGAGTTCTGGAAGTAAAATTCAAATTTAGAGGTTTAATGATTCTTCATTTGAAAACTACAGTGAGGATAATAAGGAATTCTTTCTGCCACGCTAAGCATTAGCAAACACACCTGTATATAGTGCCCTACTTGTTGTACTACTGCTCCGACTACCCCCTCCTACCATCCATCATTTGAGAAATGAAGAAATTAAAGGTGAGTCACTGAATGGCTCCTCAGGCCGCATTGTGTAGAGCTGGTACTATGTGGGATGCAGGCTCCTTGCTTTTTTTCACATGAGGCTCCTTTTCAAAAACTGGACTTATGGCTTATGTAAAATTTCTTTATCAAATAATGAATTTCTTGAGCTAGAATGATAGTACAGCAGGTAGGACATTTGCCTTGCATACTGTCAACATTACATATGGGCCCCCCAAGGCCCACCTGACAGCAGAGCCAGGAGTAAGTCCTACTATAGATCCTAGCCCCCAAACAATAATAATGTATTTCTATATACATTTCTATTAATCACTCAAGCTGCTATAACAAAACAACACATATTGGATGATTTAAACAACGGAATAGCAGACAGTTATTTCTTACAGTAATCAAGTTGGAAACATGAGATGAAAGTGAAGATTTGGTTCCTGGAGAGTTCTCTTTAATAATTCAATATAATACTTATAGTAGCAGTAGCAATGATATTCATAGTGATAAAATAAATATATTTGTATTTGAGAGTAACTTTCTTCAGGTAAAATTGTCAGATGTGATTTGATTCTTCATCTCTATAGTCTTAAAGGTAATTGATAGTTAAAGATAATGAAAGAAACCCATTTAGATTCTCTGTGCCAAAAACATGTTTTCAGAAATTTACATGTACTTTACCAAACTCAGATGTCCCTCTGGGGATTGTGATCATCAAGGGTGATCAAGTGAATTGTTTATTGGAGTTCCTACCAACCCTCATCTCTATTGTCTCTGGATATTATTACTGGTGTTCCTTGATTCCTCTTCTTACAAAGGCAGTATTCCCATTTCATGCTCCTGACCTCAAGAAACCCAATAGTCCCACAGAGTCCTCAGTTTCAAATACCATCACATTATTGGAAATTGGGACATCAGTAGCAATATATTAGATCTAGATATGAATATAGATATGCATATGCTTAGTTTTGTTGTTGTTTACCCATTCATAACATTAGGAATTAAGCTCCATCATTTGTTTTTTTCATCATTTGTTTTGTTGATGAGTATTCTCAGCATATTAAATGGTGATACCTAATGAACCATATCTATATTCAGTGAACATTTATGACTGAATATACTATGTGTCAAGCACTCTTTTAAGCATTTTACATTAACTCACAGAATTAATGTAAAGCAATGCAAACACAACAGCCTTATAAGGTAGATACTATCATTCCTTCCTTTATTACCAAAGGAAACTAAAGCACAGAGAAGTTAAGCAACTGCCTTAATTTCACAGGAGGCACAACTAAATTTTGAAATAAGGCAGCTCAGTTTCTTAACCCATGATCTTAGATTATGATAGGGCATAATCCCTTCACCAAAAAAACCTCTGGAAGATGACTATGAAATCAAGAATTTGCATTCATTTCAAGTGCAATATTGATGAACATGTTGACTTTTCCTATAACATTTCAGAGCCCCTCCTACATTCAATTGAGCAGCTCCTAAAGCTTAATTTGCTCCAATCAAACGCCTCCAATACTAATAAAATTGTATTGTCTAGTTTCCTAAAAAAAAAAAGACATTCCATAGTTGTAGATATGCTTCTGATTATAACACCTCAAAATTTCTAACATAAATGTTCTTGATGGTGCTTGAGAGATAGTACACTGAATAGAAAGCCTGCCTTTTTTAAATATATAATATCTTTATTTAAGCACCATGATTGCAAACATGTTTGAAGTTGTGTTTCAGTCATAAAAAGTACACCCCCTGGGGCCGGGCGGTGGCGCTGAAGGTAAGGTGCCTGCCTTACCGCGCTAGCCTTGGACGGACCACGGTTCGATCCCCCGTGCCCCATAGCGTCACTGGGTGTGGCCCAAAAACCAAAAAAAAAAGTACACCCCCTTTACCAGTGCAACATTCCCACCACCAATGTCCCACCTCCCACAGACCCTGCCTGTATTTGAGACAGGTGTTCTACATCTTTCATTTATTAACATCTTCATGATGTTAGTGTCGCTATTTCTCTAACAGAACTCACCACTCTTTGTGGTAAGCTTTATCTAGAGGGCTGGTCTTTCTAGTCCTCATCTCTATTGTCTCTGGGTATTATTAACATAGTATTTTATTTTTTCTAAATCCCACAGATGAGTGAGTCTATTCTGTGTCGCTCTCTTTCCCTCTGACTCATTTAACTGAGCATAATAGTTTCCATGTTCATCCATCCATAGGAAAATTTTATGACTTCATCTTTCCTGATGACTGCATAGTATTCCATGTGTATATATACCACAGTTTCGTTAGCCACTCCTCTGTTGTTGAGCATCTGGGTTGTTTCCAGATTCTGGCTTTTGTAAATAACATTGCAATGAATATAGGTGTGGAGAAGGCATTTTGTAATGTGTTTTTGTTCTCCTAGGCTATATCCCTAGGAGTGGGATAGCTGGACCATATGGGAGCTCACTTTCCAGTTTTTTGAGGAATCTCCATACTGTTTTCTAGAAAGGCTGGACTAAATGCTATTCCCACCAGCAATGAAAGAGAGTTCCTTTCTCCCCACATCCCCACCAGCACTGGTTGTTCTTGTTCTTTGTGATGTGTGCCTGTCTCTGTGGCATGAGATAGTACCTTATTGTTGTTTTGATTTGTATCTCCCTGATGACTAGTGATGTGGAGTATTTTTCCATTTACCTTTGGCAATTTGTATTTCTTCTTTGAGTAAGTGTCTGTTCATTTCTTCTCCCCATATTTTGATGAGGCTAGATTTTTTTTTGGTTAAGTTCTGTCAATACCTTGTATGCCTTAAACATTAGCCCCTTATCTGAATGGTATTGAGTGAATAGTTTCCTCCCATTCTGTGGGTGGCTTTTGTATCCTAGTCACTATTTCCTTTGAGGTGCAGAAGCTTCTCAGTTTAATGTAGTCCCATATGTTTATTTCTGCTTTTGCTAGTTTGTACAGTGGTGTTTTCTCCTTGGAAAGCTTTTAGTTTAAATTCATTCAAGTTTTGGAGGAGTGTTATTCTATATACCTATGGTTCTGGATCTAATATCAAGGTCTTTAATACATTTGGATTTTACCTTTGTGCATCGTATTAGATGGAGGTCTGATTTTGTTTTTGTTTTTGTTTTTGTTTTCGCATGTGGCTGAAAAATTGAGGGAGCTTGCCTTGAACCTAATATAGAAGGAAATTCTTTGCACCTCCAGGTGGGGTCCCAAAGCAAAAACCAAGTAAGCAAACAAAAATTACTCTAGTTTTTGTGGAAGCCACACTTGCTAATAGACCATAGTTGCTCTCTAGGTGACTTGTAGACATGCATCACTGACACCAGTGTGCTTCAGGTAGCCAGGGAAGGGTGCCTTCCCACTGAAATTCAAATAGTCAATATTCTATTGCCATTGACCTACTTTTTCATTCTTGATATCTTCTCAATGTTTTAAAAAGGGCCAATGAATTATTGATGGTTGATGGAAACTAGAGTGAGAGGGGCCAGGGGGTAGTAGAAAGAGAGGGATGGGGGCAGTAGAAAAGGCCCAAGAGTTACATGAGCAAGATATGACTCTGCTAGGTTTTTAGATCAAGTACCATCTCACTGAGTACTTGACATTACTCTATTATATAGCAGGGTGAATATTCTAGAAAAATAATCCACATCCTGTATACTTGGGTTACTATGAATTAGGCATTTTATATTTCACATTTAATAATTGTTATTTTCTGTTGAGATGTATATATGGAAAAGAAACTACAGAAGCACACAAATAAGAATATTTGATATTTAGGGAGCCAGGCTGTGGCGTTGGAGGTAAGGTGCCTGCCTTGCCTGTGCTAACCTAGGACGGACCGCGGTTCGATCCCCCGGTTCCCATATGGTACCCCGAGCCAGGAGCGACTTCTGAGCGCATAGCCAGGAGTAACCCCTGAACGTCACTGGGTGTGGCCCAAAAACCAAAAAAAAAAAAAAGAATATTTGATATTTAAAACCAAGTCTGTGTGAGTTCAGAATTTTACTATTTCTGCTAATTTTGCTATTTATGCAGTCCTATGCTGCCTCTTTTCTAGAATAAGTACCATTCTATGAAATGGTCAGATGTCACTCCACTTCTTGAGGTCGCTCATTCAGTTATTTAAGTATTTACAGTTCTTCAGGATAGAAAATGCACAACTAGAGCAGGAAGCATATAGCACCATTATTATAGTACAGTAGAACAAAATGTAACAACTTTCACCAATATTCTGGGCCATGCTGTTAAACAACCTTCAATTCTTTTCTGTGGCAGCTGCAATCTCTGAATCTCAATCTGTTCTTGAGGAATTATTTGGGGCTTATGAATATATTGAGGACCAAATTATTCTTTCTTTTTCTGAGACAACTTTAATGAAATAATTTACATAGAATAAAATAAGCCCATTTAAAGTATATAATTTAATAAAACCTAGAACCATAAAATTCATAGGAGATGGGACTGGAGTGATAGCACAGTGGTAGGGTTTTTGCCTTGCACATGGCCAACCCAGGATGGACCTGGGTTCAATTCCAGGCATCCTGTATGATTCCCCGAGCCTGCCAGGGATGATCTTGAGCACAGAGTCAGGAATAACCCTTGAATGCCACTGGGTGTGGCCCAGGAAAAAAATTCACAGGAGAAAACAGAAGTAATCCCAACATCAGCCTTAATGATGTCGTTGTGGATTCATTTCCTACGTGACAAAAGAGAAAACAAAGTAAAAATAAAATTAAAAACTTCTTCACAGCTACAGAAACTAAATGAAAAGGGCCTACTGAATAGAAGAAAAAATTGCAAAATATATATCCTGAATATATAAACAATCCAGTTCAATGATCATGATTACATTGATTAAAATTAAATTAGCTAATGAGCAGATGACGGGGGAGGAGAGGGGAAGGAAAAAATGAGCAGATGATCTAAATATGCATTGCAGCAAAGAAATCATAGAAATAATAGGAGATACATAAATGGTGTTCTATTGTGCTTGTCATTGGGAAAATGCAAATCAAACTACAATGAGTTCTTACTTTACTTCAGGTAGAATGATTATTATTAAAAGAACAGAAACAGTATGTTTCACTGAGAATGAGGAGATAAACGAACCTTTGGCAATATTGATGGAATGTAAATTAATTCAGCCTCTATAAGAAACAGTATTGAGTTTCCTCAAAAAGCAAACAAACAAACAAAACAAAAAGACTACCATATGACCGAGTAATCCCACTCATGGGTATTTATCTGAAAAGGCTGTATATACTCCTATTTTCATGGTGGTGCTATCTGTAAAATTCAACATATATAAACAACCCAAATGCCCCCAAATGAATGAGTGAACACAGATGTGTACGTATATATATGCAATATTATAAACATATATAGCATGATACAGTGGACTATAGACATACTGGAAGGAAAAGATCTTGCCATTTAGGACATGGGTGGATTTTAAGGGAATTATGCCAAAGAAAGCAAGTCAAAAGGTACAGAAGGTATAGGACTGGAGGTGGAGAGACCAGAATAGGCAGAGGGGGCACCAATTGGTTTTTAGTGGATGACCAGTGGATATGTGGTGGGTGGGGTGTAACACCTCAATTGCTGAAATAAGAAACTGTAATCTATACAGTGTGGTGAAATAATGTTATGTTAATAAAATTAATGAAGTGTACAATTCAATTACTTTTTGTATATTCACAGAATCATGGAGCTATTCATAATTCTATTTCAGAGCATTTCCTTCACCCTTAAAAGAAACCTTGTGATCATTAGCAGTCATTTCCCAATCACCATTTTCCTGCACTAGGCAACCACAAATCTATTTTCAGTCTCTAGCTTTGCCTTTTCTGGGTGTTTCCTACAAGTGAGAGCATGCATTCTGTGGTCACTTGTGACCATCTTCTCTAACTTAGCATGTTTTGGGGATTGGTTCTCTTTTAAGTGACATGTATCAATAAGTTGTTTCTTTTCATTGCCATCAAAATCTGTATATTAAAAAAGCCCATTATGCACAAATATACTCTGAATTTAAGCCAAGCTCTCCAGCCTGAAGAAACCCTAGTTTCTGATGACACTGTTTCAACACATGGACACCAGCATCACTGGAGCCCTGTAAAATAACATTCAAGGAGAGGCCCACCAGCATTCCTCTCCTAGCCACCAGGAGCAGAAATCCCAGAATTCCTGGGGGAGCGAGGTTTAGCTTTGTGGAGAGCCTGGAATGACATCTGGCTGAGGCCCACAGAAGCAGTTTTTCACTCTGATTTGATTTTGTCCTTTTGCTAAATTTAAATCTTCATATATATATATATACATATATATATATATATTTTTTTTTTTTTGATAAAAGACTTTCACTGCACGTGCCTTCTCTGAGAACCATTTCAAGCTTCAGAAGCGTTTAGTAAGAACGTGCTAGAATCTGCTGCCACCTGCTGTCAGTAAATCAGAAACAACCTTGAATCAGAGGATTCCTCGTGGAGAACGTGTCTTAAAGAGGTTTAATTAAGGTTAAAGAGGTTTTAATCATCAGACCATGCATCATTATGTTCATATTTTAATGTTTTTGAGCTAAAATGTCCAGTTTTTAGGAAATGTATTTGTCAATAAAAAAAGATCCTGAGAAAAAGAGTTCTATTTTTAAATAGGGGCCACCCATCTGTGTTTGGCTAAATTTAGTGCCTATGAATTTTTATATTTTCAATTTTTGTTTTGAATAATCTGATAACTAAAAATGGCTACTGATTTCTGCTTCTATGATAATAGTAAAATTTAATGTGCATGTTTATGGGTTATTTATATATTTTTTAAACTTTATTGATTGATTGGCACTAAAGAGCCACTCCTGACTTTGCACTCGGAAATCATCCCTGGCAGGCTGGGGACCACATGGGCTGCTGGAATATAACCAGGTCCTTCCAGGGTCAGCTGCACTCAAGGCAAATGCCCTACAGCTATGCTACCTCTCTGGCCCCAGTTATTTATATTTTCTAATAAATACTTTTGTTCATTATATTGAGCTGTATTTTATTGACACAGTATTTTGATTTTGCAACAATAATATTAAGTACTAGTAAAAGTAAAATTCTATGTCCAATTTCTCATAATAACTATTAGTAACTATTGTCTATATAAATTAATATGTTATAACATAATATGTATTAGTATAACAATAATATAATAACTGATACTATTTTATAATAACTATTTTTCCTCTAGCATGTGGTATATAAAATGAGATCTTCACTAATACATATGGTCTATATTTAATAACACTTATTTTGGTGTTTCTTTGTGCATTTGTTTTTGGGCCTCACTTAGGGGTGCTCACCAGGGGTGGTCCTGGAGTAGTACTGAGAGTTGCTCCTGGAAGTGTGCAGGGGACCTAAGTGATTGAACATAGGCTTCTTGCATATAAAGCATGTGCTCAGTCCATTGTGCTATCTTTTTTGGCCCCAGGTGTCTCCACAACTAATTCACACAAGACTGCTAAGGGATTAGGTTCCTGTTTCAGTATTTAATCTATTCCATCCTCTTCAGTTTATGAGTTGAATGAAAGCAAAAGCTGTTGTCATTTTCTTTTAACAAAAAGGTCACTGGTTACCACCGGAATACCATATGCTTTAAGTGAAGATAAGGATTCAACTGTTGCTTCTAAATGAACAAATAAGATAAAAGGCTTCAGGCTGCTATTTATAATCACTTTTGGGCAAATAACACTTTGTGGTGTAAAGATTTTTACTCCCTGAAATAAAAAGCCAAATGGGATAAGTCCTTATTAAAGCACTACCCTAGTTACCCTTGCACCTGACCAACAGCACGAGGGTTTCATTTTCAGGCTTCAGAGCACGTTTTAGAGCCATAATGGGGTCCTTGTCTGGGACTCCTCCTTTCTCTTAGATTGGATACTCTTAGTTGTGTGTGTGTGTGTGTGTGTGTGTGTGTGTGTGCGCGCGCGCGCGTGTGTGAATTTGGATCACACCTTGCAGTGTTCAGAGGCTATTCCTGGTTCTGTACCCAGAAGTGATGGTGGTGCTCGGGAAACTATACTTGATCACATATCAGGCTAATGGGTGGTTGGTTCTAAGAAAGGCCAAAGTCTTTCATCTTGTACTATCTTTGTATTCTCAGTTTGGATTTGATAAATAAGATTTTATTGCTTGCTTTTTAAATTTTTATTAAAGCATTGTGATTTACAGTTATTCATACTTGAGTTTTAGACATATAATATTTCAGCATCAATTCCACCATCAGTGTCAACTTCCCTCCACCAATGTACCCAGGCTTCTTTCCTTAACACCTACCCCTGCCATCTTGATAGGCAACTAGGAATGAAGAGATCAAGAAGTTTTATGTAGGGGCCAGAGAGATAGCATGGAGGTAAGGGCGCTTACCTTTCATGCAGAAGGTCATCGGTTTGAATTCTGGTGTTCCCTATGGTCCCCCGTGTTTGCCAGGAGCAATTTCTGAGCATGGAGCCAGGAATAACTCCTGAGCACTGCCGGGTGTGACCCAAAAACCAAAAATAAAAAAAAATAGTTTTTTGTATATATACACAATAGGGGAACTTTAGAGCTTTAAAAAAGAACAAAATCATGTGATTTCCTCCTAGTTGCTTAGAACTAGAGGGCATCATGCTGACCAAAGTTAACCAATAAGGATTTTTTAAAAAGGAACTCTGATAACTGCCTGACTTTCTTGTTGCTTCAGTATCCCAGACTTAAAATGCTTTAGGCTGACATCAATGTACCTATTCTGACCTGTGTTGTATTAAGGACCACAATCCAGCTCCTGAAGTAGCATATCTACTCATATCATGCTTGTAATGATTCACTCACTGTAATCCAAACCCAGAAGAATAGGTCTGGAGCAGGGTTGTCACTCATATGATATAGAAAGCATAGAGATGGAGTGAGTGGCTTTAGCCTCATGGTCTGGAGCTGCCAAACTGACCAATTATTCCAGCTCAATCCACAACCAGGTGGGGGAAGGGTAGGGAGTGACAGATCTGTAGCTAGTCCAGTCTAGGTAGGTCTTTTGCACATAAAAAGGGAGTATGTGAAAAGGAAGGCGGGGAAGGTCTTTGCTTTGTATAAGGTATAATCTAACACATACTGAAGGAAGCTATTCTTCCTGTCATTGTGAAAATAGGCAGACAACCTCCAGAGTAATCTCTCAGCATCTTTCAAGGAATATAAAGGACTATAAAGACTCATGCCCAGCACACAAACACTGGAAAGTCAATGGAGAAAAAAATCAGGAAGCCCATTAAGCTGAATGAATAGAAAAAAATCACCAAAGACATAAACAATACTCAATATCTTTCATGGCATTATGACAATGTATTTAATGACATTATAATAAAGATATTAAATAAGTACAAAGAAATGATAGCACAGTCAGAAAAACACAATAGAGTATGAGAATTGAAATAAAAAAACAACTACAGTCAGAATAAAGAGCATAGTTGGATGAACAAGATTCCAACTGTCCTTACCTACTATCCAGCAAAACCACAGCCAAGGGAACAGGCTTGGTGGAATCAGTGGGGAAAAATAAAGAAATAAATAAAGAAAGAACATGATATGTGATATAAAAAGTCAGCAGAAGCTCTGAATAGCAGAATAATGGATCAAAATATTGAGGAACTCCAAATTAAGAAGGTGGAAAATACTCTAAAAAGAAATAAATAGCTTATCAGAGAACTATGGGGTGAGTTCAAGAGGAATAATATAAGAGGAATAATATAAGAATAATTTAAATCTACATTGTCTCAAGACACCGAGGTAAACAGTAACATTAGAGTCCTCATGACTCAAGCACCATTTACCCTCCGGTCAACAGCTCCAAGAAGAATGCAGCTGCTCCATTTCATAAGATGGCCACACATTTCTGGTTGTTATTCAGCCACACAACAGCACACAAGAAACACACAGCATTGTGATAGTTATAATAGGAAAGCAACACATAGAACCCCACCATACATCACTGGTCGTAATCCTGAAGATCAAACCAGTATAAAACAGGTGTATGACGCATTAGATAAGGACTGTAGAAAAGAAATGTTGATTATTTTTAAGGAAATGAAAGGAACAATGGAACTGACAGTCATTAAGATTTGGAAGAAAAAAAAAAAAGGAATTCCAGAGAAAATAAGAGCAGAAATAAGAAGACATCAAACAGAAATGATGTAACTAAAAAAACTGGATAGGCAAAATGAAAAACTCATTCACTAGAAGGCCTCATTTGTAGAGTAACAGCTGTTGAGGACATATTCAGTGAGCTCAACAATGAGCTGTATACACCACCAAAAAAGAGGAGAAGATGGAAGAGTCCTAAAATAAATAAATAACTGATAAGAGAACTTTGAGGTGAATTCATGAGATATAACAAAAGAACTATAGGGTTTCAGAGCACCAGGAAGACACCCCCTTATGAAGAAGCAACAGATAAAATAACATTGCTGAGAATTTTCCAGAACTGGAGATTGCATATACCCACATCCCAGAGGCCTGAAGAGTAACAACTACAAGAGATCCAAATAAAAATATTACCAAAAAAAATCCTAATTAGAAGGTAAAAATCATAGAGAGAAATAGAATACTGAGAGCATCAAGATAAAAGAAGGTCACCATATAAAAAGGACTATCCTTGAGAATTATAGCAGATTTAACAAATAAATACCTCCAGGTCCAAAGACAGTGGTGGACATAGCAAACAACTGAATGAAATGAACATCTCACGAGAATATTTGCCCAACTAAACTCTCACTTAGATTTGAAGCAATGATACACAATTTCATGGACAAATAACAAACAGTTCAGGAAATCATAGATAAAAACCAACTTTAAAATAGCTTGTCTGGGGCCCAGGAGATAGCATGGAGGTAAGGCGTTTGCCTTTCATGCAAAAGGTCATCAGTTCAAGTCCCGGTGCCCATATGGTCGCCCGTGCCTGCCAGGAGCAATTTCTGAGCATGGAGCCAGGAGTAACCCCTGAGCACTGCCGGGTGTGCCCAAAAACCAAAAAAAAAAAAAAAAAA
>PVKC010025659.1:0-10088 GCA_004027635.1 Crocidura indochinensis
GAAGGTACCTTGTGGGGGAATGAGGAGGAGAATTTAAAGAGTTAATCCCACATGATTTAAAGTTGGGTTAACAATCCCAAATGACTTTTTCCACCCTTCTTTCCAGATGCAGTTAGAAGTAGTAGGCTATCAGAACAAGAGAGGGGATTGCAAAGATGAGGTTTTTAGAAATTCTGAACTTAATGAACTCAGGCCCAAGAAATGTTTATTCTTTTCAGTACTCTGGAAGTCTGGCATCTTTACCAGCGAAGATGGGCAGTCTCCTAAGCCTTCTTTGAGGGGAGGGGGCAGGCATTGACTTACCCCCTCAGAGAAGCCTGTGGAACACATATATATGTCTGTTTCTGTCTCTGCCTGTCTCTCCCTTCTCGTACTTCTCCAAATAGGACCATTTTACTAAAAAAATGACACTGGGGACCAGAGGGCAGGTGCTTATCTTGCAAATCAGGATCCAGGTTCAATCCTCACAAACCCTATGGTTTTCTGAGTACTGTGTGGAATATTTCCTGCGTGTAGACAAAACCAGAAGTAACCCCTGAGCATTGCCAAGTGTGGCCCCCCAAAAGAAAAAAAAGTCATTGATAGAGAAACTGACAGAGATTTTTATTTTACAAGAGATGACTTTTAATTCTCAGATGCTACATGCCAACATGATCATAGAAAGCACAGTGGGAAGGGTACCTGACTTGAACATGATAGACTTAGGTTTGATCTTTGGTATCTCATGTGGGCTCTCAGTCTCCCAGAAAGAATTCCTGGGTACAATCAGGAGCACCCCCTTGTCACTGCCAGGTGTAGCCCCAAACAAAGCAAACAAGCATAAATATGAGTATTTCTTCTTTAAAAAATAAAATTATTTAATTGAATCACCATGAGATACTGTTACAAAATTGTTCATGATTGAGTTTCAGACACACAATGTCCAACTCCCATCCCTTTCCCATATTTCCTGACACCAATGCCCCTAGTTTTCCTCCTGCCCTGCCTGCCTCTATGGCAGACTCATCCTCCTCCTTTACCTCCTCTTATTTTTCTTCCTCTTTGTCCTCCTTCTTCCTCCTCTTCTCCTTCCTTCTCTTCTCTTTTTTCCTCCTTTTCTTCCTTTTCCTCCTCCTCCTCCTTTTAGACATTGCATTTTGCAATATTATTACTGAATGGGTAGGCATCATGCACACCACTTT
The DNA here is from genome assembly GCA_004027635.1 of Crocidura indochinensis. Classification (NCBI taxonomy): domain Eukaryota; kingdom Metazoa; phylum Chordata; class Mammalia; order Eulipotyphla; family Soricidae; genus Crocidura; species Crocidura indochinensis. Next base: position 1,182 of record PVKC010025659.1, read on the forward strand.
ACTTCCTTTCAGCAACAAGTGTTTTCAAACTCAGAGACAACCTCTGAAAGGGGCCTCCAGCATAGTTGATTGACATATAGATGGGATTTGTCAAGATAAGAGCAGAACCTACAGGCAGATTTTTTTAGAAAGAAGAGGTGGAGCATTATGAAGAGTAAAAATGGACCCCTGATGAAGTGACCACCACAGCCCATAGGCAGTGGAGTGTGGTGATTATTCCCTGAGTTGTATATGTGTATATTTGACACTTATCCTGATAAGGATAAAAAGTGATTAGTGGGTTTATCAGAGTTAAATCTAACTGGACAACTAATTTGTTGACCAAGTCAAAAAAGATCTTGGCACAAACACTTCATTTAATAGCAATTGAGCTGAGTGACTGGTGAGGGTGTCTTGCTCAGTTTCCCTTGAGTTTAAAAGGTAGAGCCTAGATTGTTGAATTTATCTTATTTTAGACAAAATAGTGACATAATTTTAATTTTGAGTCACACTACCTGGTACTCAGGGGCTACTCCTGGTTCTATACTTAGAAACATTCCTGGTATTGTTAAGGGATCATAAGGTGCTGGAGATGGAACCCAGGCCTCTCACATACAGGATATACACTCATCCCATTAGTCTCTCAGACAAAACATCATTTTAGGAGATTCTCAAAGACAACTTTAACACTCAACTAAAGGAATTAATTTTACTTAAATAGAAAAATAAAGAAGCAAATCGACCTCATCACAATTACAAGGATGACAAGTGAGATCTGTAATTTATAAGAGTAACTTATACCTTTTATTGAACACTTTAAGAGGCTAAATAAAACAAAGGCTGAGGAAACTGTGGGAGTACATTACATGCCTTTCTGAGCATATTTGGGCATAGCTCTGGAGACTTGTGAGTGTTTCTTGGTTGGCCTAGAGTTTTATAAGCATCATCTGGGTGCCCTGGTTGTCCATGGCACCACAGGGCACAAGCAGCACTGCATCTTCATGCCCTAGCACAGAACCATTGGCCCAACTGGACAACTATCTTTTTCCCTTCTCTTCTCTCCCCTCCCCTCTCCTCCCCACCATCCATTCTTTTCCCTCCCTAACAAAGGGAGTATATAGAAGCTAATAAGCAGTTTAAGCAGTTAAGCAAAAAGCAGAAACTTTCATGGGGAAAGTAGAAATCTCAGGTTCCCATACTTTTCCCTTCCTTCCCCCCCTCCCTTCTCTTTCCTTTCATTTAATTCACATTTTTATTTTTGTATCAACACCTGACTCTTCCAAGAAGATAATCTTGGCTCTTTGCCCAGGCATCACTCCTGGAAAGTTTGGGGGATCATGTAGAGCAGGGGTCCTCAAACTTTTTAAACAGGGACCCAGTTCACTGTCCCTCAGACCATTGGAGGGCCAGACTATAGTAAAAACAAAAATTACGAACAAATTCCTATGCACACTGCATACATCTTATTTTGATGTGAAGAAACAAAATGGGAACAAATACAATATGTGACCCACGGGCCGTAGTTTGAGGACCACTGATGGATAGTGTCTGGGATCTAACAAGTTGGTTTCAGGCAAAGCACCTGACTTACTATACTATTATATTATTATATTATATAACATATTACATTATATTATACTTATACTATCTCTCTGAACCCACTTGTACTGAATTTTTCAGAAAGATTTTGTACATAGTTGTCTTCTTTTTTTCTTAAGACACTCTTCAAACTGGAAGGAAGTACCATGTAAAAAATCTGCAAAGATGGAGTTTCCTGATGGAGGTCAAATAAGAATAACAGACCCCTTATCTTACCCCATAGTCATTCAAGGGCCCATGGTAGCAAGCTCAAAGGACCTTACTTTGGTGAGGGGAGGAGCCAGGCCATAGAACAGAGATACCCTGGAAGACAGGATAGGACCTGTGTTAGACTTGGGTTGGGGTGAAAATGAGGTGAATGAGAAGAGAGTACTTCAGGCTGAAATTTAATAATGTTAGTTGTTGATTAAATTCTGTACATGAGGATAAAGATTACTCAAATGAGTCTCTAGATGTCTATCATGGAAGACTTTGGGATCAGTGATGGTAGCTAACAGTTATTGAAATGATACCATACACTGACAGACTATAATAGGCTCTATTCTGTTGGACACTCACAGGGTCTCTAAGGCATGTTCTCTTTTATCCTGATTTCAGAAAAGAGGAAACCAAACACCAACTTCAGTAATGAGGTGAGTAAAATGTGGTTAATAGACCTGGGGATATAGACCAATGAATTGGATCACATCAAGTGGATTCAGGGAACTGACATCAAACCTCAATACCACATAGGTCCCTGACCATCATCAGGAGCAACCTTGAATACTGATCCAGGAGCAGTTCCCCAGCACTGGCAAATGTGGGATATCGCCCTACTGTCAAAAGCTAATCAGTCAAACAAACAAGAAAAATCGTAGTAAATAACTGCCAAGTTGCAAATCAGGCATTCTTATTTGGATACTGCACTTAAGTATTTTTTGTTGATAACTGAAACAGTAGCTGACTTTTGTTTCTCTCACCATTTTGAGTCTTAGACTCCCTTGTACTGTAACTCAAGTTGATATTCTTGGTGTCCTCATTGACTGGGGGAGAGACCATTTAGATACACAAAAAGTTAGACAATACATAGAAAGCAACTTCCCCCACATCTCAGTAAACACTCAGATGTTTACTCTTGAGTTTACTCTTGAGTTTTTCTTGAGAAGTCAGGGATCTCTCTCTCTCTCTCTCTCTCTCTCTCTCTCTCTCTCTCTCTCAAGATTATTTTACTTAAAAATAGCGGGGCCCGGGAGATAGCATGGAGGTAAGGCGCTTGCCTTTCATGCAAAAAGGTCATTGGTTCGAATCCCGGTGCCCCATATGGTCCCCCGTGCCTGCCAGGAGCAATTTCTGAGCATGGAGCCAGGAGTAACCCCTGAGCACTGCCGGGTGTGACCCAAAAACCACACACACACACAAAAAATAGCAGTTCAATTTTCATTCATGTCTACTTTATGCATATCAAGTTTTCAGTCGAGGTGGTTTAGATTGGTGGAAAGTATACCAAGCAGTGATTGGTTGAGCTTTAATCCTGGGAGGTTTTTGACTACTGGCTTGGTTTCAGCTCCTGTCTGGAAGCAGAAATGTGGAATCATGCCTGGACATGCCTGGAGGACACACCTTGATAATTTTCTGACTATTTTATTTGTTCTGACTCAGATAACACACACAAAATCTCATGTTTCTTGTCAAGAATACTTGAAATTCATTCTCACATCAGTAAGAAGTGGTATTGTGTGGTCAATGTTGCTGTGCCTTTTTGCTAGCTAACACCCTGTCTTGACAAAACAATGACTATCTTTCAGAAGTATGTCCCTGACACCATAGTGTCATTTCTTTTTGTCCACTGCAAATGGCTTTCTCCTGAAGCAGCTGGTTTCTTTCTCAGGAATATTGCAAAAGTGCAACCTTTTCTCTGCCACTAGTTTTTGACTTTAGACAAAACAAATCTTGTAATTTTCATTCATAATATGGGGACTCAAATGTTTAGTGTGACACAATTTTCAGAATTAAAATGTTGGGGTCAGAGAAATAGTATAGCATATTGGGAGCTTGTCTTGCATGTGGTCAACCTTCAAGACCAGGCACCACATATGGTCCCCTAATCATAGTCAGAAATGATCCCTGAGCACAGAGCCAGCAGTAAGCAGTGTGACCATAACCCCAATTCTCCCCAAAAGTTATAAATTACTGGGCAAATAAAAATCTATTCTGGATATAAATTATATCCTCATAGTTCTGCCATATACCTGGGAAATGATGCAAAATTGATTTGCAATATTTTTTCCAGAAACATTTATTGAAACATTATACCTTGCAACCTTGTTCATAATTGAGTTTTGTGCTACCGCTCCTTCCCACCCCACCACTGTCTGTACTCTAGACAGGCTTTCTACTTTCCTCATTCATTCACATTGTTATGATAGTTCTTAATGTAGCTATTTCTCTAACTGCACTCATCACTCTTTGTGGCGTGCCTCATGTCGTGAGCTGGACCTTCCAGCCCTCTTCTCTTTTGTCTCTGAGAATTATTGTAAAAATGTCTTTCATTTTTCTTAAAATCTTTAGATGAGTGATACTATTCTGTGTCTATTTCTCTCCCTCTGACTTATTTCACGCAACATAATAGATTCCATCTACATCCATGTATAGGAAACTTTCATGACTTCATCTCTCCAGACAGCTGCATAATATTCCATTGTGCATATGTACGACAGTTTCTTTAGTCATTCATCTGTTGAAGAGCATCTTGGTTGTTTTCAGAGTCTGGCTATTATTGTAAACAGTGCTGCAATGAATATAGGTGTGAGGAAAGGGATTTTTGTATTGTATTTTTGTGTTCAGGATTTTACACTGAAGGAGAGGCCCTAGGAACATAGGTATCAAAGGTATGTCTCCTGAGAAGTTCAATGAATAGTTAGCGTCTAACTTTCAGGATGAGTTTTGACTTCCCATAATGGGGTTAATCTCATCACATCACTTTGCTTTGCTCTCCTCATAACTATTTCTTTTCTTGATTAAAATAGTTTGAATTAATAATTTTAACTGAATCACCATGAGCTATATAGCTACAGAATGGTTAATAATTGAGTTTCAGTAATACAATTGATGAGGAAAAATTTCTTAAATGTTTTTAGGCTACATATATTTTAACCTTTTCTTTTCCAAAAGACTGCCCCATTTTAGAATTCTAGCCTGCAAACAGAAATCTGCCAAAAGAGCAGGGAGCTACAGAGACAAAGAGGCCTCAGATAGTCAGAAAGAGGCCTTAGACAGTTAGGAAGAGGTTTCAGACAGCTAGCTCGAATTAAGATAGGCAAGCTCTGCTCTCACAGCTCCTAAGAACAGCAAGCCCGGGAGATAAAGACTTGGGCATGTGGGATCAATTATGTTATAGCTATTAAGTTATAGCTGCCACTTTAAGTAAGTTTTAAGTTTTATAGGATATATATGAATATCAATAAGTTAAATTAGTTGTTAAGTACTTGCATATTATTGTTAATTATTATAAGCCTAGAGTGATTCCAGCAGTACCAGCCAGAGGGTGCTCTCGGCGCCAGAAAGCCCAACTCCCACATTTCTGAGGCTGACATATGTGCCACTCTGTGCCAAGGAATCTAACCATTAGCTACATTTGAACCTTGAGTTTTAATGATCCCCTTTCTTCTCTACAACTAACAAGGCCAGGGTCCTGGCCCACTTTGATAAGCTGACACCTGCAATATATAACACTGGGTTTGATAAGTTTTAATGACCATCTCTTTGTTCATTGAATATGTTTTTTCTTCTAATGATGTAAAAATGCACACACTGTGTCTGTGCCTGTAAGAAATGATGACACTGTTCCTTTTAAAAAATGATCTATATAAACCTTGCTCAGACAAAGCTAGGGGTCTTTGCTTTGGGATCTGTCCCGGGGCACTGACCCTGGATCCAGAATAAAATCTCATCTGTGCTCTTTCATGGTCTCTAAGTCATTCCTTGGAACGCTCGGGGCACCCTGAGGATGGGGATTTTTCCCAGACCCTAACACAATGTTACAACATTCCACCCTGGACAATAGTGCTCTCAGCTCTTGGCTCTTTAGACTCAGACTAGACTCACATTAGTGGCTCACTGGCTCTCTGAACTTCAGATTTAGATTTGATCCGGTCTTAAACCTGTATCTCTTGAGTCTCATACTTGGACTTCACAGAGCTAAAGGGGCCAATCTCTTCTGAAAGCTAGTTTCTCTTGATTCTCTATCCTTCCTTCCTTATTTTCCTTCCCTTCCTTCCTTCCTTCCTTCCTTCCTTCCTTCCTTCCTTCCTTCCTTATCTATCTATCTATCTATCTATCTATCTATCTATCTATCTATCTATCTATCTATCTATCTATCATCTCTCCATCCATCCATTCATCCATACATACATCCAATATGTCTACCTACTACCTATCTTCTCTCTCTCTCTCCACCCCCCTTTGCTCTCTTTCCATCAATGGGCTTTCTTTCCTGGGGGAAGCTTGATTTGATGTTCTGAGTTCTTATCTTTTCTGATGAGAGGGTGTGTGTGGATTAGGCCACACTTGGCTATGCTTGAGGGATACTCCCATGTCTGTCTGAGATGGGTTCTAGTGGTACTGGATCAGCTGTATTCTAGGTAGACACCTTCATCCCTGCACTATTTCTCTGGCACTTAAAACAAATTTTTCTTTAGTACTCTTTATGATGCTGATTTATAATTTTTGTTCAACCTGAGTAGAAGCAGGAAGGGCTGGGGAGACGTTTAGCATTACATGCTGGTAGATGATGTAGGGAAACCCACCTAGGGCTGTCTCAGGCCAAAGTTCAGCTTCCCCAAACATTTGTTCTATCAGGGATACTGGACTCTTTATCTACCAGCACAAGCAGTGGGAGATGACTACTGCCTCACTCAGAACTTTGAACCTCACTTCAGACCTCAGGTCTGACTTACCATAATCCCTTGCTCTGTTGCAGGGGGCCATTGAGACTCAGGATATTGGGGGTGTGGTGCAACAGGGGCAGGAGGGACCTTCACCACATTACTAGTCAGTCATAGCCATAAAAAAGGTACCACATGGCCCAACCTTTTGGGCTCTCCAGTCTCACTCTAGCTGAAAAGAGCCAAAATTAAACTAAGAATAGGAATCTCACCATTGTCACTGTCTTCTTGGGTTCAGGATTCAAATCCATGTTTAAGCTCCAGTTGAAGTATTAATTAAGTTAATAATTAATTAAATTAATAAGAGTCTTTGATTGTGGTGGATGATGGTGGATGGATGGTGAGGCCTTTCTTGGCCAATCCCGGCACCTGCACCCCTTTCAGCCAGTGGGTCTGTAGGTATTAAGATCCACAGGCAGTCAGTAGAAGTCAGGAGACATGAAGATTTATTATAAGGCCCAAACCACCATATGCATATCTTACATGACTTCTAAGCTAACCTTTTAAACAGCCTCCTTCAGCTGCCCTACCTCTATCCTGTTTCTGTTCTCTCTATCTTACCTCTTTCTCTTGAGGCTTCTCCCTGAATCTCTCTTACACCCCTCAGGCAAACCCTTTGTTAACTTCCATAGACCCCTCCCAGAAGTGGGCTGGTCTGACCATCAGATAAGATTAGCATTTTGCCCTGGGAAGGGTAACACTTTACTATCTTCCTTTATATTCTACAGATGAGAGTTGTACCTGCTCCTTCTGACTCACTTCTCTCAGCACTGTGTCTTCTGTTTCCATCTTGCAAATTGCATAATTTTACAGTCTAGTAGTATTCCATTGTGTATTTATACATTACAGTTTTTGTTTTCTTTTTTATTTTGCTTCTATTTTCTTTTTGTTTTGAGACCATATCCAGCTGTGCCTCAGGAATCACTCTTGGTGGGACTTGTGGGACCATATGCAGTACTAGGGGTTGATCCAGGTTCTGCCTCAGACAAGGCAAATGCTTTACTATATTTTGGCCCCCAGATGCAAAGATTTTGTGCAGAAACATTTTTGCTTTTGATAAAGGTGAAGTCTTCATCTCTCATCATATGCTATTCTCTTCATGGGAGACCCAGGGATGCTTCCTAGGAAGACCAGGCCCTGACTGGCGAACACAGAATGGAGGTGGACTCCTAAAATCTGGAGGAGAGAGAAAATATCTGGGAAAAACATAAAGTCAACATAGTTACTTGCTGCTGTTAAACCTCAACATTCAGGTGGATATTAAAAAAAACCAAATGCCTATGTTTGGGAATCTGCCCAGATGTACTCAGGGATACATCAGCTTGGTGTTCAGAGATCATTTTTGGTGCCACTGGGTGTAACCTAAGTGGCTCTGGGATAGATCCAGGATTGACCACATGCAGGCAAATGCCTTAATCCTCTACTGTTATCCTCTACTCTCTGGTTCCTCTCCATAATACTCACTTACAGAGATTGACTATTTAGTTAAATAGAAATAAGAACAAGAGAAATAATTTTACAAATATAAAATTGTAAAAGTTTAAAAGCTATTTATTATTTTGCCCAGCCTAATGTACATATGCTTTTGGCAGAGAGAGAAATTATAACTGCCTTAGTGTGATAGGATTCAGTACTACCAGAAAGTTTAAAAAAGTGAACCCATTTTAAATCTACAAATCATACAACTATACTCATATTTGGTTTCTTCATTGCAGGAGAGAAATCAGGGGTCTCAATTTCTGACATCTTTTTAAAATATCGTTATACAATTTTATTACAAACCTGATTGTAGTTGGGTTTCAGTCATATAAAGAACACCTCCCCCATTCACCAGTGCTACATTCCTATTACCAATGTTCCAAAACATCCACCTCCCTACCCTCTGCCTGTATTTGGGACAGGCTTTCTACTTCCCTTATTCATTCACATTATTATGTTAGTTGTCAGTATAGTTATTTCTCTATCTGTACTCACCAATCTTTGTGAGTGAATTATTACAAAAATGTCTTTCATTTTTTTTAAATTTTTCATTTTTCTTAAAACCCATAGATGGTGAGACTATTCTGCATCTATCTCTCTCCCCCTGACTTATTTCACTCAGCATAATAGATTTCATGAACATCCATGTATAGGAAACTTTCATGACTTCATCTTTCCTGACGGCTGCATAATATTCCATTGTGTATATTATATGTACCACAGTTTCTTTACTTATTCATCTGTTGAAGGGCATCTTGGTTGTTTCCAGAGTCTTGCTATAGTAAATAGCGCTGCAATAAATATAGGTATAAGGAAGGGATTTTTGTATTGTATTCTTGTGTTCCTAGGATATATCCCTAGGAGTGGCATAGCTGGATCATATGGGAACTCAATTTCCAGTTTTTTGAGGAATCTCCATATTTTTTCC
>PVKC010025660.1:0-16427 GCA_004027635.1 Crocidura indochinensis
CTGCATTATTTTTGGTCCTTTCTTGCAGCCTATGAGATAAGCTCATTGGTTCAAGTATTAAGTTCAGGACAGGAAAACAGGAGTGTCATCAACTAGTAGGGTGTTAGTTTACACCCTGCTTTTACCCAAAGCAAAGGCCTTTCCACAACTTCCTCTTTCCTTTTCACCTATCACTTTGAATGTAAAAGTCCACCAGGATCTCACTTGACCCTCTCTTGACAAGTTGGATTTATACTGGTAGAATAAAGAGAGGTTTTGGTTTGGCTTGGCACATGAACAGTGGAACCATGAGGCGAGAAATAAACTGACTCCATAATTCTCTTCTGACTGGCTTGGTTTATTAATTTTTGCATGACCCTGCTTCAGACCAACCCATTCAGAGTTAGAAAATGCATGGGTTAATATCACTGTATTGCATTATGAAGCCTTTGGGAAGAGAGGATAAGAAAACAAATTAGCCAGGTTCAAATGACAAAAAACAACTCAGCCAAATCCTGGAAGTAGTCTTATTGGAGGAAAGAGGGAAAATTCTCCAGAAAGTGACATGGATATAAAGATTTGAAGGACAATTAGGGTTCATAAGATTGTTGTTACCAGCTAATTAACTACATGCTAATTTTGTGTGTTCCATAGATTAGAAATAGGGTGCAGTGTAGGACTTTAGGTGATAGAGAGAGAAAGAGAAAATGTTGACTTGTAGGCAGTTTTCCAGTATAGTGGTAGTGGCTCAGGAAGTCATATAATGAAGACACAGTGTCTTTTTCTGGAATGGTACTTTTAGCATGGCTATTAGAGTTGTCTTTACCCAGCAGCTGGCTGAGAACCAAAGACAATTTTCTCCATTCAGAATTCATGATGACCTCATAAGTCTCAACTGACTCTTTCCTGCCCCCACCAGAAGACAAATCAGAGTCTAGGAATGTAGGAGATACATGATGTCCAGTAACACCAGTGATTTATCTCTTGATTCTCAAAAATATTTCTGTAGAGACCACGTTGATCTGTGTCTAGCATGTCAAATCTTTGAGAAGAAGCAAAGATCTGAATTTTGATTTAGAAGCTTCCCATTTGGGAATGAAGCCTAAACTAAAAGAGAAGGTTCTTGTGTACCTTCTCTTTAAATTAAATAGCTAAGGGCTTCTTTCATAGTTCTTTCAGGCCATATTGAGAATCTCATACTAGCCAGGGCCATAGTACAGTGGGGAAAGTGTTAGCTTTGCACATCACTGATTTTGTTTAATCCCATATAGTCCCTGAGCACATCATTCCTGAGTGCAGGGATAAGAGTGAGTCCTGAGCATGGCTGGGTGTGGCCCCAAAGCAAAACAAAAAGGATCTCATAAACCATGTATTTAGACACCAAATGGCTCTTTCCCATAATTTTGGGAAATGATAGGGTTGTGATTGTTATGTGAAGGCTGGAAAATCCCACATCAGGTGTCAGCATGTTTTCTGCCCAGTCAGGAATGCTAAGTCTCCTTCTATAAGGACTTGGTCCTAATTATATTCGTGATGGCTTGTGTTCTTGTCATTTTTATGACTTTTGAGCCACATCTTGTGGGACTCATGATTCAATCCTGACTCTGTGCTTAGGGTTCACTCCTGACAGGGCTCAGTGTTCCATATGCAGTGCTGAGATTATACCTTGAGAGGCCACATGCAAGGCAGGCACTTTACCTGCTGTATTATCTCTCCATCCCACTCTTCTTACATCTTAGCACCCCTCAAAAACTTGACTCTGAGTCTTAGTATAATGAATTTTTAATTTGTTTGTTTTGGCTTGGTTTTGACCACAACCTGCAATGTTCAGGGAGTCACTCCTGGTGGTGCTTTGAGGACTGTATGTGGTGCTACGGATCTAACTCCTCTGGGTCAAATTCACCACAAATGTTTTGCCCGCTGTACCATCTCTTTGGCCCTTTGAGACAATAAAAAGGTAGGTTGATTTTCCTGACTTTTTTTTTTGTTTGTTTTGCTTTGGGGTCACATCCAGCAGCACTCAGGGGTTACTCCTGACTACACTCAGAAATCACTCCTGGCTGGCTCAGGGGACCATATCGGATGCCGGGATTTGAACCACCGTCCTTCTGTATGCAAGGCAAATGCCTTACCTCCATGCTATCTCTCCGGTCCTGATTTTCCTGACTTTTAAAGTTATTTCTGATAAATAGGAAGGTAATGCAAAGAACATCTATGTATGCTGAGGCCTCAACGAACTTACTATTGTACATCATGAATATTCATTGCATGAATGGTCTCTATTATCTTCTTTAATATTTACAACACTCTCTTGGGGCTGTTATTATCATCTCTGTTGAGGAAGCTTCCCAAATGAAGTCTGCAGGGACCTAATATTAACCATAAAGAAGCTGAATATTCAATCAGGATGGAGTGTAAACTAAAAGAGAAGGTTTTTGGAGACGGACTTTATTTTGGAACACACCTTTTCCCTCTTCCCAGCCTCCCTCCTACTCCCCTAAACTCAAGTCCAGATTCCATAAGAACATTAAATAACTCCAAGTAGTCTGAAAACTGTTCTTTTGATGGTAGATAGATTCACTAATTGCTCAAAATACTCTTTGCTGCAAATGTCTTGCTTAGCCTATTTTAGCATGCTAGGGTAGGAACCATGGCTCTCCCATTATGTAAACTGCATGCAAGCCATAAACTATTCATGAATGAATATCCATGCCTGTGGTATTAGAACACAAAATAACTAAATCACTGTGCCTTTCATTTTTTAATCTCTTGAGACCTCTGAAATCATTTTCTCCTTTTGTAGGTGTTGCATTTTAGAAAAAGACTATCAGAAAACATTTTCTTTTGCCCAAGACTTGTCATTTTTTAATAATACCTGTATTTAAATACCACGATTGCAAACATGTTTGTAGTTGTGCTTCAATCATAAAAAAGAACACCTCCCTTCATCAGTGCAAGCTTCCCACCATCAAAGCCCCCCTATTCTTCCTCCCCCCACCCTTTGCCTGACAGGAAACAGGCATTTTATTTCTTTCATTCACTACCATAATCATGATAATTGTTGGTGTAGTGATTTCTCTAACTGCACCCACCACTCTTTGTGGTAAGCTTCATATTGTGGGTTGGTCTTTCCAGCCCTCATCTCCATTGTCTTTGGGTATTATTACAATACTGTCTTTTATTTTTCTTAAATACCGCAGATGAGTGAGACTATTCTGTGTCTGTCTTCCTCCCTCTGACTTATTTCACTCAGCTAATAGTTTCCATGTCCATTCATGTATAGGAAAATGCTATGTTTTAATATATGGGACTACATTAAGCTGAGAAGCCTCTGCACCTCAAAGGACATAGTGACTAGGACACAGAGGCCACCCACAGGATGGGAGAAACTATTCACCCAATACCCATCAGATAAGGGGATAATATCTAAGATAATACAAGGTACTGACAGAACTTAACAAGAAAAAAAAATTTAACCCCATCAAAAAATGAGAATAAAGAAACAGACACTTCCTCAAAGAAGAAATACAAATGGCCAAAAAGTACATTATAAACAATGCTCCATAGGGCTGGAGAGATAGCATGGAGGTAGAGCATTTGCCTTGCATGCAGAAGGGTGGTGGTTCGAATCCTGGCATCCCATATGGTTCTCTGAACCTACCGGGGTGCTTTCTGAGAGTAGAGCCAGGAATAACCTCTGGGCGCTGCCGGATGTGACCCGAAAACAACAACAACAAAAATGCTCCAGCTCACTAATTATCAGGGAGATACAAGTCAAAACAATCATGAGGTACCATCTCATACTACAGAGACTAACACAATCACAAATAAACAAAACAAATAAACAAAAAAACCAAGAAAAATCATTTTTTAATGCGGAAGAGAGTATCTTAATAAGTCTCTGTATGAACAAAAATTTAAGTAGATTATATCTAAGTTCCACCTCCACCCACCACCACCCCCAAGTATCTTCAAATACAATTTATGGAGGGCCTGAATCTTCACATCAAAGATGGGTTCCATTATTTTTTTGATACCATCAAAATAAAAGGGCTTAACTATCTTCCAGCGACTGGGCGGTCATGAACTAAATGGAGTAGCTGTGTTTCTGCAGTGGGTCTTAAATTTCAGGGTACATTCAACTCAGCTTGCTTATTAGGTGAAGATCCTTGACCCCCTGTTCATCCCCAACCCCAACTTTCTGATTCTCAGGAAACTTTACTCATAGCAAGCACCTAAGCTATTCTAACAAGAGACTCACATATAAATAAATCTAAGAGAACAAGGAAGTGATTTATTTTGTGTCCATGGCAACCTGAGTGCTCCTTAATGCTGTCCATCTTTATTTCACACAATGTGCCAGATTAAAGTTGCCCAAGTAGTATTGGACCTGGAGAAGAAATGTGCGTGTTGCCTAACGTCCTCTTGAATCTGGGTCAATGCTGTGACTGCATGCGTTAGATGTCACCCAGCTATTTATCCCAAACAAATGCATATCCCAATTTTCTCTTTCCTTTTTCACCTAGCCCTTTGATATGTACAAGTCCACCTGGCTCTCACTCTACTTTCCTCTGTCTGGTTTTATTGGTACTGGTTTAATAAAGAAAGGCCAGTCTGGTTTCGTACACAGAGAGATCATGAGGTGAGAAGCAAACTGACTTTCTCCTTACTGGCTTGGCTTATTAATTCTTTGCTGCTAACCTACCTGCTTCAGATCTATATGCCTGGGGTTGAAAATATGGCGTGGGGGCCGGAGAGATAGCATGGAGGTAAGGTGTTTGCCTTTCATGCAGAAGGTCATTGGTTCAAATCCTGCCATCCCATATTGTCCCCCAAGCCTGTAAGGAGCGATTTCTGAGCATAGAGCCAGGAATAACCCCTGAATGCGGGGGGGTATGACCCCCCCCCAAAAAAAAAGAAAATATGGCATGTGGGGTGATTTCACAATGTGGGGATTTATTCTACAGTATGAACCAAGAGACTGTGGTGGCATTGATAGAACTTGTTAGTTTCTGGGTTCAGGCATTATGAAACAATAAACCTTCTACCTTTTCCTCTTGGCATACTCACTCTTGGGACTTGCTGTCAGGCTGTGTGAAAGCCCAGTCTTTTGAGAAGGGCTATGTGTGAGAAAGAGCTCTTCTTGACTTCTCAACTGAAGTCAGGGCTTGTCAGCCAAAGTTGAGTCTTTCTGGAAGTGGAGGTGTGTTTCGTACCTGGTGTGTCCCCCCAACTCAAATTTAGGTGCAGATGCCTAAAAAGTGACTGTTGTTGCAAGTGATTTAGATTTAGGTTTGCTTGTTGTGTAGTTATTGAAAAGCAAGGCACAAGGCCATTGAGGGAACCAAGTTTATCCATGGTGAGACTTTTCTGCCCTTAATAAGCTTGTCAGCTTAAATAAGGTTAATTTTCTCTTATGTCCAGGTTCTAGTTGGTGAAATAAGAGGAGGTGTATCTATTTCTCCTTCTTTCTCTCTCTCTCATTCTGGGGCTACATCCAATTGTGCTTAAAGCTCATTTCTGAATCTGGACTCAGAAATTATTCCTAGAGAGTGTCAAGGGGCCATATTTGGTACAGAGATCAAATTGGGGTGGACCACATGCATGGTAACTGTCCTGCCCTACTCCATCTTTTTAATCTCAAAGATGCATCTATTTCTTATCCTCCTTACCTAGGAACTGGTTCCCCTGACTTTCTTTCACAAATCTCTGATAAGAATGATCACAGTGCTCATCTTACTGTAAATTGACTAGAGAATGCTATCCCCAGTGATCCAATCTTATTCTCAGGCATTATGGAGAAAAGACAGGCCTGACTGTTGGTTAACATGACTGGGCAGAAGCTGAAATTTTCCAAGTCCACTAGAGATCTGGACCCACTGGTCCATGGAAAGCACTTGAGAGAACAAGTTTATAAATGAGAACGAATTTATAAATGAAAGAGGTTCAGTCTAAATTATACTATGTTTCAATAGGGTGGAACATGCTAAACTTTCTTTTCCTTGTGTAAATAGGCAGGAGGAAGCCAATTCTGCCCAGGGGAATGGTTTTTCAGCTTTGATAATGGACCACTCAAAAAGTGTGATCACAGAAATTGGTGTACAGTGACAATAAACCCCAAAATTTGTTAAGTGGATCAAACCAATCACACTTTAAAAAATTCTAGCTGTGAAAAATAACACATTAATGCACTCAGTCTTTCTCTAAAATGATTACTTTTAGGCCCTTACATCAATCCTAATCATCCCTAGTTCACAGGTCAGAGAACCTGAGAATAAGGGAAGTGACATGATAAATAGAACTAAAAGTTCACGGGGTTAGTGCTGGTGTCAAAATTTGGTCCAAGGACTGGAGTGATTGCACAAAAAGAGATAATAGGCCATTTGCCTTGCATGTTGCTGACCTATGTTTGATCCCCAGCATTCCATGCTTTTTGTTTTTTGACCCAAGACCTATTACTGATAGTGTTTGATTATGAATGGGGATTAATAAAGGAAGGAGATACTGCTGATAGTTTGGGGCAAAAAAGTGATATATCAGAACCCCATAATAACTGATGTGAGAATCTTGGTATGGAATGGGCATAATTGGAAGCCAGAAGGAGCCGAAAGAGCCAGCGCAGTTTAAGAACCAAGGTAGGAAGTTTGGAGCAAGGATAGTTGAAGTGCAAACCTGCCTCTCTTGCAGTTACTTTTCTACAAGGAGGAAGTCACCAATTTAGTAATGCCTTTATTTCAGGGAGGCAGGAATGGTGGTCACATCTAATCCTACTTAGAGATTACTCCAAACTCTGGAGGTGCTCAGGAAAGCATATATAGTGCAAGGAATCGAACCCAGGCCAGCAGTGTGCAATGGAATCACCTTACCTGCTTTATTCTCCACTCTTCACTTGGGCAAGCCTCCCGAGATGGGACCAGCCAGCCGGCCCTTGCACTCAAGTAGAGTGTGGTTTATTTTACTGTGTAGCCTTTATTCCTGACTCTGGTAGCCAGGTTTTCTGTGCCTCAATTTACCATATGGGAAATGAGAGACCATAATGCCAGCAGTGGCTATTCTGTGAAGATTATGTCGGGAAATGCAGGGGAGTTCATTTATTTTTTTTGACATTAAAGGCATCAAAGGGATGGTGACATTTACTGTAAATGGAACAAAACAAGACAGCAGGAAGCACTCATTTAAACTTCAATTTGGGAATTGATTCTTTGTGTCTTAATTTTGTAAATTAGACCTTTCAGATATTACGGGATGAAGTAGAGTCGAAGAGCCTGGAGATGGGAAGAGCTTGGGTTGTGGTTTCCATGGAGACCGACTCCCAGGCATCAACTATGGCTGAAATACAGATCAAGAAGAAAGTGACTGTGTTGTGCTTGACATAAGGCCTGGCACAAAATTAAGGCTCACTGTACATGGTATGAACCTATGAATATGACCTAGATGCATGTGTTTTTCATGAAGAAGCATGGAAATGTTCTGCCCTATCTGGGGTGCTTTGGCTGGAACATTCTGAGCTTTCAAAGGACCCTGAAATTTAAGAAATGGGATACATAAGGGGTTAGATCTGTGGGTTCCCTTATTCTAAGCTAAGTATTATTATTTTCATCATCCTTATTACTCATGTCTCTTGCATCCATTTAATCTGATATCATCTTTCCAACTCAGAATTCTGAATACCATCATTAATACTGCCCCCACTATCAGACACCTGCTTGTATGAAGCCAAGGATCAAACAAACACCAATTAGGACTTGTCTTGTAAAAGCCAAAGGGTTTTTAAAAATGAATGTTGTCTCCATTGATAGTTACCTCGTGTGTTCAAGAACATTCCATCTCCCTTTATTTGGCATAAGTGAAATGGCGTCATGTGAAAGGCCCTGTCAAGTGGCTTGCCAAAGGACATAAATCAAACGGTGAATGTGGGGGACTGGCTAGGCCTTCCCTGGAAAAGCTTCTTTTTTTTCCAAGGTGCCATTAGTAATGCTATTTGCAATTATAATAAAAATAAAAGTAATAGGAAAACCACGTGGAGGCAATTCCACTGCCTACTGGATTTTTAATTTTCTGGAGGATGCCAGAGGCAATCTTAGGCCCATTATGTTTAAATGAGGCCCATTATAAAAGGCTTGCAAAGTCCAAACTGCTTTTACAGTCATTAATTAGCCAAACTTCTAAATAGACCCATAAGATTAGGCTGGTCTCTGGTCTTCTGAAAGGAGTGCTCGCAAGCTAAGGAGTCGGAGGAGTCAGAGGAACCCCATATTATTGACTCTGTTCTTTTTCTCTGCTCTTCTCTCTCACCTCAGTTCTAATCAGTTTACCTTTTAGGGATGGGGGGAAGCTACAGGATCAATCACCACATGAGAATGTCTTCTCCTCCCTGGGAGGCTGTGGATGATTGAACACAGGGACTCCTGGGCTGGATCTATCTCCTCTCCGTAACCTCTCATGAATAGAAAATCTACCAGTGGCATTCTTTTTAAAAAAAAAACAAACTTTATTTAAACACTGTGATTACAAGGTTTTCATAATACAGTTTTTCCACAGTAAAAAAGTCATTCAAGATTGAGTTTCAGTCATACATTATATGATAACCTTCACCGGTGCATATTTCTCTCCATCAATCTCCCCAGTTCTTTCTCCCTCTCTCTCCCTCTATGTCTCCCTCTCTCTCCCTCTCTTTCATTTTAGATACTTTCCTTTTAGATACTTTGGTTTGCAATATTGTCACTGAAGGGGTACCATGTATAACACTTTATCTTTGTTTAGCACTCAGTTCTTGTCCAGAGTGATCACAGAAACCCGACTCTGGCTTTCTTTACTAATAGTCTCTCTTAGAAGGAGAGAGGGGTTACTTAGAAGGAAAGAAGTTGGGATAGCAGCTTTTAAGGGACTAAACCTTAAGGAGCAGCAAATAGCAAATTTGAAATTTTCAGCAAATGAAATTCTCTGGATCCCAGCTGCAACCATCATTCCGGCTTTTGACCACTTTTTCAAGATTCCAAGCACATGGAAAAAGCCAACCACCATTCTTCTCTTCCTTAGGGATTGTGGACCCAGTACTCACCCAGAACATCCCATTTGTGGATGTGCCCCAAGCTAAAATCAGTTCACAAACAGAAAGAAGTATGATCATGGAATTCGCAACCTACCATTCAACAATTTTCCTCATGACCTTGGACAGGGTTCATTTCCTTTTGGACATGACCCTGGTCATCCAGTCTGGGGTTTTTATGGCAGACAGATTAAAGTAATAAGCTTTATTCCAATTGTGTGGTCTCATACTTTGAGTCTGGACTCTAACAAATGTGTGGACTAGAGAGAAGATTATCAAAGCCTGTTTATCAGAGTCTGTTGATTATACCCTCTCTCATAAGTAGGAGCTTTTGATATGCCCATTTTACAAATGAGACGAATGAGGTTCACAAAGGGACTGTCATTTGCCCCCGGACACACAGGTGGAGCCCAAAGGGAATCTAGTTTGACTAGAGTTTATCACTCAAACTTTGCCTCATCCTTCAGATATGCACCTCACATTTCCGGTGTGGCACATAACCCATCTTTGGTCATGAAAGAACCTCTAGGACCAGACAGAGACCCACAAGAATGATGTACAGTCAGAAGGTATATTTTTTACTTATCGGAGCCTGAGAAACAGGAAGGAGAGGGAGAGAAGCTGTGAACACATGGTGCTGGGAATTAAGAAGGGGCAAAAATAATAGCTATGTGTGATGCCTCTGACTTCACAACTTGCTTTATTTATTTTTAATTCTGAGGGCAAATTTATATGTAATATATATTATATACTAATATTATATTATATATTATAATATCAGTATTCTATTATTATTTAATATATTTCATTTTAATTAAATAATTTAATTTTAAATTTATTTTAATCCATTTAAAGAATTTAATTAATTTAAAATTTTAATTCAACTAATTGATTTTTAAATTAATATTTAATTTTAATATAATTTAATTTTAATGCAATATATTATAATACTAATATAATATAATATTATATTATATAATACTATTATATATATGTATATATAATAGTATTATATTATATATATTTTATATATATATATATATATATATATATATATATACACACACACACAATCTCTCTGGCAGCTGTAGGGCTTTGGGATCTAGTCCGGCTGTGTGTGGGAATCATTGTCTCTCCAGTCTAAAAGCTATTTTATTTAATCTTTTTAGGTTGCTTTTATTATTTCATGTCATTGGCTTATTTATTTTTGGTTTTTGAGCCACACCTGGCAGTGCTTCTGGTTCTATGACTAGGGATCATATCTAAGGATGCTCAAGGGGCCTAATGGAGTGGCTGGAGATCAAACCCAGATCAGTTGCATGCCAGGCAAGTGCCCTATCTGCTGTACTACCTCTCTGGCCCCTCAAAGTTACTTTATTTATTATGATTTTGAAGGGAAGTGAAATATTTGAAACACAGAGCTGGGCAAATTTACTAAAAATCCCAATACTTGAGCATTTCCTGGGGAAGTTGGATTGGAGGTTGCTTTTCAGGGAGACAGGTCAAGGAACTAGAATGTGGCACTCAGACTGGTACCCCCACTCCCAGCACTGCTGAATGTGACCTCAAATCCAAAGGCAAAATATTAAAATAAAAATCTTACTGGAGGTCCGGAGAGATAGCGTGGAGGTAGGGTGTGTGCCTTGCATACAGAAGGATGGTGGTTCGAATCCCAGCATCCCATGTGTTCCCCCGAGCCTGCCAGGAGCAATTTCTGAGTGTAGAGCCAGGAGTAACCCCTGAGCGTGCAGAGTGCGACCCAAACAAACAAACAAAAACCTTACTGGATACCCCTAGCACTATTAGGAACAACCTAATACTACTATGCTACTAGGAGTAGCATCTTGGCCCCTCTCTACTTGGGAAATTCCTCCCACCAAGAACTAAAATCCTTATATCTCCATCCCTATCAACAATCGTCCCTCTACCCCTCCTCAGTGATTTTTGCAGTTGGTCAACTCTCTCAGGGGGCGGTCAACTCTTGGCTCAATCTGTTTTCTCTGTCTGTGAAAAAAAATAGAGAGGGTTTTGAAAGAAAAGTCTGCAATGGTGCTTTGCATTCAGATGTTAATGAGATGGGGGCAGAGTGTGGAACTCTGTGTTTACATTAAAATGGAAATATGTAATCGATTTTTCAAACAGGGCCTCCTGCTCACGTAAAAACATTTGGTGGAACTAGGGCAAAAATGAAAAAAAATCACCCTCTTTAAATTATATTGGCTGAGGCAGCAACTTGGTAGGTAGATTGGAGCCTCAGCAAGTGTGGAGGTAACTGTTTGCACTAAGGCAGCAGGTAGTGTCTGCCATTGTCTTTGTGATCAATAAAAAAGAAGGATTTCTTTTTTTCTTGGTGAGGTGTTAGAGTGGAATCTTTTTAGGTGCCTATTTCTCCTGGCAGGGCCTCTTCAGAAAGAGGATGTTTTCTCTTTGGGGACAAATGAAATAGAAGTTTAAAATTTAAAACCAATAAAGTCAAACTTCTATTAGCGTCTCCTTATTTGATCATTGCTAGGTGGCTCAAGAAAAAGTGGGTTAAACCCCACTGTGCCATTTATTTACTAGCTGTAGGGATGAGGCTTTTGTTTTATATTCGCTTCTGTTTCTTTCTCTGAACAACACTTTCCAGGCTGGAAGAAGGTTGAGTTACCAGCAAAGGTGGAGAAGAAAAACCCACTTTAAATAATACTTTCAAATACCTTTTAATTATATGACACTGAAGGGATACTCATGGTGGAATTGATTCATGTTTATCGAGTTTTCTTATGTGCAAGCCATGCTTGAAGAGCTTTCTTTGTAGGAACAATGGAATTCTACTAACTACTGATAGGGTTGGGAATCTCTTCTCTTCTCCTAGTTGACGTCTCGAGCCGCCCCAAAGAGAACACAGATCATGCAAACAGCAGAGGTAGAGAGATAGTTTATTCGCTAGCCAGGGTCTCCTCAAAAGAGAGAAAGACCCCAAGCCACAAATCTGACAAATTTTTATAAGGTTAATTTCAAAGGCATGACATCAGTATCTCAGGTAACTTGATGAAAAGAAAGGGACATTTAGCACAGTCTTGAAAACCGGGGACTAGGGGCTCTTTTAATCTCCTTAGGGGTGGGTTCCTGGGGAGAGTGCGGCAGAAGGGAGTTCGCCTTCTGTCCTAACTAGGGGGCCTTTCTAATCTCATTAGGAGTGAGTTTCTGGAAAGGGTGTGTGAGGAGGGAGGAAGTGTGCATTTTGTCCTAGCTCTGACTTTTTGGGAGAAAGCTCCAAACTTTCCTTCTTTTTGAAAAACTCCAGACTTTCCCTCTTCATTTTTAAAACTCCAGTTTCCCTCTTCATTCCTAAAACTCCAGTTTCCCTCTTCACTACTAGGTCGTTATTATATCCAGGTGGTGACAATAAATAAAGATGGGGAAGGTGAGTATTTTGGCACTGGCAGAGGTAGTGGGGTTAGAAGAGGGGGGAAAACACATGGGCCAGGTTCCCCCCCATCAGCTCCTCTGGAAAAAAATGACCATGATAAATAGGAGAAACTGACCATTGATAAATAATTGACATTATGACAGTTTAGAAGCTGTTGGGGAATAGGGAAGCAAATCTTTGAATGAGTTAGCATTTCTCAGTGAAAGTAGTATTAGTTGGTGCAGTCATGAGGATATTAATTCTGCACCTGCTATGCACTGGGCACTGGGCGAGGTTCAAAATTAGATGCAGCCCTTGTTTCAGAGGAAATTCGATCCTTGCGAGGCAGGTGGAGATCAAATGAACTCAGAGAATGGGTTAATAGCTAGCAAGTGAACAAAATTGTCAGAGGATGCTTCAGCTGGAGCATCTCATAGAGAAACCCACTGCTGGCTGGGGGAAATTGGAAGTTACCCCTGATCTCTGGAGGAGGAATCAGAATTGGTGCATAGAGTATTGTGTGAGGGCCTGGGATTAAGGCAGGCCAACACCCTTCATCCCATTGTAAGGAGGGATTTGCTTGTTAGAGTGCCTTTTCCAAGTTTTCCTATCAAGAATTCTAGTTGTCTCTTCTCTCCTCTGGACAAAAACTTGGTGCTGAACAGAGATAAAGTAGAAGGGGGGCAGGGAGACAGACAGAAAGACAGAGGCAGACAGAGACAGAGAGAAGAGAGAGACAGAAACAAACAGAGATAGAAGAAATAGAGACTGAGAGAGGAGAGAAGGTTGGAGAAAGAGAAGGTGAGAGAGAATAGGAAAGAGAAAGGAATAAAATGTCTGCCCCAGAGATAGGCAAGGGGAAGGTAGGAGGGAAACTAGGGAAATTGGTGTCAGGAAGTGTGCACCAGTGAAGGGTGGTATACATTGTAAGACTGAAATCCAATCATAAACAACTTGGTTAATAAAAGGAAATAAAATAAATACATTTATGTAATTTTAAATAAATAAAAAGATTAATAAAAGGAAAAATATGCACAAAAAATGAACTTGAACCAGAACTTTACTTGGAGGAATCTCACCCAGTAGCAGGTGGGATCATATCCATAATCCTCACTCTCACTAGAAAACATATTCCTAGTATTCTTGTCCATATTTGCATGCATCCCCAGAAGCTCTGAGCCCACATTAAAATGAAGATCTTGTTTTTTTTTTTTTGTTGTTTTGTTTTTGTTTTGGTTTTGGTTTTTTGGTTTTTGGGCCACACCTGGTGACGCTCAGGGGTTACTCCTGGCTATTCCCTCAGAAGTCGCTCCTGGCAGGCACGGGGGACCATATGGGGAACCGGGGGATGGAACTGCGGTCCGCCCTATGTTATCGCAGGCACCTTACCTCCAGCACCACCACCCGGCCCCAAAGATCTTGTTTTAAGAACCAATATAATGGCACTCTGACC
Organism: Crocidura indochinensis; assembly: GCA_004027635.1. Taxonomy (NCBI): domain Eukaryota; kingdom Metazoa; phylum Chordata; class Mammalia; order Eulipotyphla; family Soricidae; genus Crocidura; species Crocidura indochinensis. Next base: position 13,873 of record PVKC010025660.1, read on the forward strand.
ACTTGTGGCATGGAAATTTTTAAGAGGAGTTGTGGGCATGGAAATTTTTAAGAGGAGTTGTGGACTCTGGTCTTATGGCCTGAGAAGGGTGGATGTAGTGACACATGACTACAACAGGGCCACATGGCAGGCTGAAAGGCACCCTGGGATCTTATTCCAGCACATCTCAGTGGGCCAAGAGTATTTTACCATCATTATCCCCTCACAGCAAGGGAAGGGTGTGCACATGCTAATGTGGAGGGGTTTAGTCTCTTGGAATAAAATGGATCAGTCCTTCAGTTGGGTTTGGAGTGATAGCACAGTGGGGAGGGCATTTGCCTTGCATGCAACCCACCAGGGTTTGATCCCTGGCATTGCATATGGCTTCCTGAGCCTGCCAGGGGTAATTTCTGAGTGCAGAGCCAGGAGTAACCTGACTGTCACTGGATGTGGCCCAAAAACCAAAAGGGGGGGGGCACAGAAGCATGGAATTTTATCACAGTAATTTTCATTGATACTTGTTTTTTTCTGTGTGAACAGATGATATTTGTGTTAAATGCCCTGCAATCAACCAACAGAACCAGAATGTTTGGGATACTGCTAGCTTGCAGAAACTTTTCTCAGCTGTGTGTGTACATTTGTGTATTTTCATGTGTAGACTTTAGGTTCATAGTAATATTGATTACAGAGGATCCCCATCTACCCCTGCCCCATACAACACATCCTTCCCTATTAATGACATTCCCCCTCCTCAGAGGGGACTATTTTATTTTATTTTTATTTTAAACCTTTTTATTCATTGGTTAATTGATTGGTTTCGGGGCCACATCTGGCGGCACTCAGGGATCACTCCTGGCTCTGCACTCAGAAATTGCCCCTGGCAGGCTGGAGGACCATATGGAATGCCCGGAATCAAACCGGATCCCTCCTGGGTTGGACACATGCAAGCAAAAGCCCTACACTATGCTATCACTCTGGCCCCTATTTTATTTATTTTATCATGATCCATAAACCACCCCTTTTACATCATTATAAATCATGTCTGTAGTTAATATTCACTTTCATGCTTAGTGGCATCTGTTTGATGGGTTTGGACAAATGTATAAGAATATGTATTTCCCTTTATGGTATCAAAATAGATCCTGGCTTAAAATATTCTCTGTGGTCAGTCTGTTCATCCCTTCTCCCCTGTACCCCAAATCCCTGGAAACTTCTAATCTTTTTTCCTCTCATAGTCCTTAGTAGTCTACACATTTTGGCAAATAGTAAGAAACCTGTTTACTGGATCATATGCTAAGAATAGATGTCGTTTTCTTTCCTTTTTTTGGGGGGGGGTCACACCCGGTGGCACTCAGGGGTTACTTCTGACCCTGCACTCAGAAATTGCTCCTGGCAGGCTTGGGGACTATATGGGATGCTGGGATTCGAACCATCATTCATCTTGGATCAGTTGTATGCAAGGCAAATACCCTGAATGTAGTTTTCTAAGAAGCTGCCAAACTAATTTCCAGAGCGACTCTCACACTTGCCTCCACCAAGATCATGAATGCAAATCCTGCTTGTATCACCTTCACAATATTCTAGAATTGTGGGAAGGGAGCCAGGCAATGGGTCATTTTTAATTGGTCATTCTGTATCTTGTAAACACGAAGGTATAGCCAATCAGGTAGATAATAGAAATGGCACAGGGACAGGAAGAACACTTAAAATGGAAGCATGGGACAGAAAAATTCCTCTTGAATCTTCTCTTTAATATGTTAGACAGCAGATTCCCTTCCAGGCCCTATGCTAGTGTAGAATAAAAGCCCTTTGGATAGGCTGGGTGGTGGTGGATGGTGATGGAGGGATGAGAGGCCTTTCTCCTCCAGTCCAGGACCATGTGTCTCCAACTCCCTCCAGCCGTCGGGTCTGAGGTTTCAGGATAGCGGCTAGGAAATCCACAGACAGGCTTCAGGAGATATCATCTTTACTCAGCCCTGGCCAACATGTGCGGCTTTTCTCATCTTAAACCTATTTAAGCATGCTCTCCTCAGCTTGTCCTGCTTCTTAGCTTCTTTCAGCCATCTCTCCTCCTGCTCCCTCTATCCTCCAAAATCCTCTAATCCTCTCCCTGCCCCCTCAGGCAAGCCTTTTGTGACCTACCAAAAACCCCTCCAAGAAAAAGGCAGGTCTTATTAGCAGGTAAGGTTACAGGAAGAATGGGGGGTGGACCAACATGCTAGCACCTAGGGTGAAAAACAATTGGCATGAAAAACTGCTTTGAGAACTCAAGCCTATTCCACTGATCTGAGGGTCTGTTTTTATTCCAATACCATGCTGTTTTGATAACTATTGCTTTGTAGTACAGTTTAAAGTTGGGGAGAGTAATGCCTCCCATTTTCCTTTTCCCTAGGAGCGCTTTAGCTATCCGAGGGTGTTTATTGTTCCAGATGAACTTCATAAGTGTTGAATCCACTTCTTTGAAGAATGTCATGGGTATTTTTAAGGGGATAGCATTAAATCTGTATAATGTTTTGGGGAGTATTGCCATTTTAATGATATTAATCCTGCCAATCCATGAGCAGGGTATGTGTTTC
>PVKC010025661.1:0-16402 GCA_004027635.1 Crocidura indochinensis
ACAAGATGAAAAGTGTAAAGAAACACTATGGCAGAAGAATATATAGAGAGAGTTATAGCTGTTAAAGAAACTACACATAAAATATTCAGAATATATATGTGTTCAATATGTGTTTAATTTATGTCCTTCAAAATAGATCTGGGATTATTAGATCCACTGTATGTCTTTGGTCTGAGATTGGAACTGTGTGTTACTGAAGGTAAGAAGGGTAAATCTGGGGTACAGATAGTTGGGAGGAGAATATACATGTTTGCAACATGTAGACAGGTATGTCATTGACAGAGAGAGCCTGAGTACAGCTGAGCAGCTATCTGACACCACACAGATCAAACTCCACCACAGAAGCCGATCTCTGGAGCCGGCCTGGAAGTGGGGAAAACCCAGGGTGCCCCATAAGGCCCCCCCAGGAGCCCACGTGGGGATCGGGGGGAAAGAGGAAGAGGGGGATCGGGGGACCCAGGCCCGAGAGCGCCCCCACCCTAGGCCGGGCCAAGGGGCCTCCTGCACGTATCATTTCCCTTCTACTTTTAAGATTCATTTGCTGTTGTTCCTTCTCCAGATTTTTGAGATGTGTGTTTAGGTTGTTGATTTGAGCATTTCCTTTTCTTTTTTTTAAATGTAGCCATGCAATGCAATGAATTTCACCCTGAGTACATAGATTCTTCATTTTCATTAGTTTCAAGTAATCTTTTTATTTCTTTCTTGTTTTCACTTTGATCCAGTTTCTGTTAAGCAGTGTTTTGTTCAGTTTCCACATGTTGGATGTCTTATCCAACTTGGTTTGAGAAGATACTTTGTACAGTTTCTTTATGTATAGGTTTATGTATGTTTGAATTGGTCTATCTTGAAAAACATTCTATATGCATTAGAGAAAAGTGTATATTCTTGTTTGGGGAATAAAGAGATATGAATATGTTCAACAGTCCCAGTTCTTTTAGCTCCTCATTTATGGTTCTTGTCTATTTACTGATATTCTTTCTGGCTGATCTCTGTCTAGTGTCAGATGTGGAGTATTGAATTGTCCCACTTTTGTGTATCTGTTATGTCTCGTTTTATGAATTTTGTTGTCCTTTCATTTGGTGCATGAATGTTGATGGTATTATTTCTTGATTTATTCTCTTAATAAGTAATATCTTGTTGATTAGTTAGTTATTTTACTTATTAGTTATTTTACTAGTTACTTTATTTATGTTAAATGATATTTGATCTGATGTAAGTATGACTTTCCAAGTTTTTTTTTTCTTCCATTGACTTGTATGATGGCTTTCCTTTCCATTCTTTCATTCTGGATCTGTATTTATTCCATGACTATCAATATATTTCCTATAAACAGCCAGGTGGATGGATTTTCTCTTCTGATATATTCAACCTTTTTCAGTTGGTGATTTGCCCATTTACATTGCAAGTTATTAATGTTACAAAAGACTATTGCTGTGTGTGTATTTGTGTAATTACCAATGCTATAATACTTATAGGATTAGTTTAGTTGTGACAAATTCTGCCAGCTCTTACTTGTCTGAAAAATGTTCTTATTCCTTCCTCAAGTCTAAATGATATTTTTGCAAGATAGTGGATTCTAGGTTGGCAGTTTATTTTTTTCATTCAGCATGTCATTCCAGCATATGGAAGGTCTGTTATGATTTTTTATGTTTGTTTCCCTTGTATTCAAGGATTTTCTTTTCTATTAGTGCTTGAAGTAGTCTATCTTTGTCCTCTGATTTTACCATTTTTATTATTACAGGTCTTAATGTTATATTGAGTTTATTTTGTTTGCTATTCTTAGCACTCTTGAGTCTATCCAGAGATTGGAATGTTCTTGATTATTATATCTTCCCCTTTCTCTTTTTCTACTCCTCTGGTATTTCTATGCTTCACTCATTCCTCTTGCTATTATTTATATCACAAATCTTACCTTGTCTTCCATTCTTGTACCTCTCTTTGTCACTTCATTATTGTCAGATCACTGATACAGTGCTCCATGTGTTGAATTCTGTTGCTGTGACTTGCTATTGTGTTTTCAAACTCCTTCAGTGCCATTTGTGTGTATTCTTTTATACTTTAGATCAGCTCATCTTTTACTTGGTTGAGTTTTTATTTCAGTGATTGCTTTATTTCCATGGTCATTGCATGGAGCTTTGATAAGTTCTTTGTTGATGAAGCTTGAGGCCTGATTTGAGCTTCATGATTTGTTGGGAGTAGTGTCCCTATCGGCCAGAGTAAGTGAATTCCCCATTTTTCTTACAGATTTGTGGGTATTGTGATTTGAGCTTCATATTCACCATTTTTTGAGATCTGATCTATTTCATTATTTTTCAGCAAGCATTAATTTAGCAATTTTTTGTCCTAAGTTATTTCAGTAAATTTGCTGGTGAATATCCAATAATATGTTTGCATAGAGCATTATTATGGAGATATTTAAGCAAGATATCAAATCCAACAACTGTTACAGTTGGTGGAGCTGAATTATCTGTATATGGACATGTTCTGGGTCCAAGAGGCAGGCAGAAGGCTTCCTTGGTTTAGGGGACCAAGGTGAGGTCACAGGCCATGAGTAAAGTGGGAAGAAGTTTGGAACCCTTGATACAACTCAATCATCATCAGCCTGATTTTAGTAGGTCAGGAAACAAAAGATTATTAAAGTTAATTTGGTAGTAAAGAAGCCACATTTTGGTCCTTGTATCAGGATATTTTTTGATAATCATTGAACTGTACCACCTCTCAGAAATCAGAACAAGCAGCTAACGTCAGGGACCTCTTGCTCTTAAAGGAAGCATGGAGAGTGGTGGGAACAGTGAGTCCCAAGCCTTTTCTGTTCAAGCCAAGCAGTCTGCAACAGGCTGTGCCTGGAACTCTGAAGTTGGTTGAATAGGAAGGTACCTGGAAGACTGTGAAAAGACAAGAAGCCAGCAAATATTGATTTAGAATCTCCAGTCTACAAGTAAATGGCCAAAATCCAAGTCAGTATTAGTAGTGTGGATGACATGTATTGGAAGAACAGAATGAACTCGGGGGAGATTGGAAACCAGAACTGGACCTTAGGTCTATGAGGCTGGCAGATAGCAGCTAGCAAGCTGAGGGACTTTGCTCTGAGGATTCCTGAGGCTGAGGGAGGTTCTGAATATTTTATAAGACCAGTCAGAGCTTATGCTAATTATGAGCTTGTATGTGGAGGTGAACCGACAGTTCTGGACTTTTCCAGCAGCCATTATTTATTCATGATTCAGTTTAGGAGCTGAATGTAGAGTTCATTCAGTATGTTAGTTATTAGGTTTTGAATTCAATGGTTTTAAATTATAACACAATCTCATCAGCTTCATTTTTTTTTTCTGTTTTTAAAATTTGGGATGCCTGGGTTGAAACTTAGGGCTTTACATAAACGAAAAACAGTTTGATTTCTTAATTTTGTAGTTTTACCTTGTACTCCAACTACCTGAATATCTATATCACACTGATGATGCACGAATGTTCAGTTTTCCTGAGGGAAAGATGCATAGCTGACCCAGCAAGACTGGGCCCTTCATTATGGTAGTGCTTTCTCCTAGTTAAGACGGTAAAATATTCAACATGATGATATTTTTACTGTAAACTATCTAAAGTGCTAATTTTCTAGTGAGATAGTTTTCAGCAAAATTGTAGGTAAGTAAGATAGATGTATATAAAATTAATTATACATCTTGGTTCTCCCCTTATATTTTTCCTCATTTCACTAATTGACAAGTTTTGACACTCATTCATGTAGAGATGATATATTTAGATTAAATATATGTTTGAAATCACAGTGTTGTTCTGCACACGTGCACACGCGCACACACACACACAAAGTATAAAATTCATTTTAAAATACAACTTGCACTTGTCAAAGGCCACATTTGGAGAAGAAAATGCATCTGGATGTGCCCAAATTTGCAAAACACCAGATGTTTCCACAGCTTGTACATGATGTTAAAAATGTAAAATAACTGTGAACTATTCATGTAGTGTGCAGTTCACAAATGTGAACCCACGTTTAATTCAGAGCCAAACATTTAGAAAGAACTGGTAACCTAATTCTAGAGTGTATAACAAGAACAGTAAGCAATTACTCAGGCAACAGAATTCAGTGCCGAATAGCCTCAAAGCCTGCATTTAGTACGCATTCTATGAAAAAATAAAGCAGAGAACCTCTCTGTCCTCATGATAACAGTCATTCAGTTGTCATTTGCATTAGCAAAATTTGTAGAAATTACTGGGAAAATATTCACTAAATGTTATTATGTCACATAGGCGGGGATTGAATTTGCATGACATTTGAGATTATGAATATGCAGGAGGGAAGAGAATATAAATGTTTAAAGTGCACTGGCTCCAAATCAAAATTGTTTCCTTTAATAGTGTTACTTTAGAGTTGGTCTATTACTTTTCAATTCAACAGTAAGAAATTTAAAAACAAATAGAATAAAACAAACAAACAAACAAACAAAAAACAAGTTAGTGAGTTAGTATCCAGGAAAATAGGCTGAAAAGCAGGTCAAACTCCATTTGCTTGGTTTATACCTGGTGTGGTTAGAGCAGTGCTTCTCAATTATATCCATCATGCCCCCTTAGGAAGAAGAAAACATTTTTCGCGCCCCCCCCCCAGGTGACTGTAAATAGTACCTTTATTAAAAAAAAACTAACCTGCTAAACAAATATATATAAAATAATTTGAGCTGATTTTTTTAAATCAGAGATGATGTCTGAATTAATAGCTACAAGGAGCAAGATTTGCAATGCATAGCTTTTCAAAGTGGGGTTTGAAGCAGGACACAGCAACTCTCAGCTCCAGAGACATACAGAGACATAAACACGGGGCTTAGCTTGTTATGAAGGTGTTTGCTGAGATCATACGTGCCCCACTATTTGAGAAGCACTGGGTTAGGAAAGACGAATGCTTATATGTGATTTCAGCCTTCATGTTTTAGTTTTGTATTCCTTTGTAATGCCTGTCAACAGAAGTTCCTTCATAAATATGAACATGGAACATACTGTCATATATGTCACACTCTAAAAGTTTCCCAATACTGACCTGTAAAAGCTAAGGCTATTATAGAATTAGAAAAGGTCATCTATTACCCTATTGTTTCTCCAACCATTTCCCACCTATTCAGTTAGTGAAAACAGGAAAAGTATTTCATGTCACACTTATACCGAAATTATAAAAGCATTATTTGCAATAGTATTTTGTATATTCGTTTTTGTAATTAACATTAGAAGAATTTTTAATTTTTATGTTCCACTTTATAAATATATATACCCATCTGCCTTGGGGCAGGCATTTTACTTCTCTTTCTCTTTCTCTCTCTCCTATTTTGACACTGTGGTTTTCACCATTGCTAATGAAGGGGTGCCATGCATATCACTTTATCCTCTTTCAGCACTCATTACTTGTCCAGAATAATTAGTTCCAACCACCACTGTCACTGTGGAATGTTCACTACCATAACTGCATTCACTGGTCTTTGTGACAAATTTCCTACTATGGACTGGTCCTCTTATCCTTATCTCTGTCGTCTTTGGGCATTCTTACCATACTATCTATCATTTTTCTTATCCACGATATATGAGTGAGATTATTCTATGACTCTCTCTCCCCTCTTACTCCTTTCACGCAATATAATAACCTATGTCCATTTTTGTATAAGCAAATATCATGACTGCATTTTTCCTAACAGCGCATAATATTTCTTTGTGTATATATATAAACTAAATATATATATATATATATATTTAGTTCTGTGACAAACATAGGAATGCAGAGGGCTTTTCTGCATGGTTATTTTGTACCTAGGGTATATCCCTAGGAGTGGTATTTCAGGAAGAAGGGGAATGCTTTATCCAGGTATACAATCTTTAACTTAGTTGTTGACTGGGAAGGCATTTCCATGACTGGCTCTGGCCTGTGAAGAACTTATTGTACAATCCTGCCAGGTGTTCTTGACCGAGAGTAAAGTAAGCACTGACTGTACTCCTCCATATGGGTCTTCTGTTCCAGCTCCTCTGAAAAAAATTTAATGGAGAATTCCTCTTCTTAATATTATACAGTATTTTTGAGGACTTCTTACCTAGTATGACTTCTGACTTTAAGCATCATTTCTATTTCTGTTGATAATTAAGACACTATTTCTTCTTACATGTATATGTCCAAACTTACTATATTCATACATGTAATAGTTACTATTAAAATATTGTACATATAATGAATAATCTTATATAGCATAATATGCATGATATATAATATGATATGTAGTAATAAGATTTAAAACATGAATTACATGTATTAGAAACATATATATGTAGAAAGAGAGGTAGCTGTTTAAGAATTTTAGCAGCCATAATATGAGAAAATGATGCTTTTATTATATTTTCATATCTCTAGAAGGCAGAACCAATATGTGAGGATGAGGACCTGAAAGAACCCAAAGAATTCACGTTGTCTTGTTATGCTGACTGAAACTCACAAAATTAGTTGCTGTTTTCAGTTCTTTTTTTTTTTTTTTTTTTTTACTATTTCAACATAAAAATCTAGGAGAACAAATTCATCTTTGAAACTATGATATCAACTAAAAGTAAAAGTTTCTTTTTCCATTTAAGTCTCAATCAAAAGGCTATTTTCTAGTGCTTCACTGTGTTGGTATTGTTTTTTTAACTAAGGCTGCAGCATGTTTTTTCACTGTGATAAACAGTTGGTGTCTAAAACATGTTAAAATGTTAAAATAATATAAGTTGCATAACTGTATGGCATGATATTTGACTTTCTGCTACATGAATCAAATACATAGTCTATGGATTCAAGTTAAAACACTGTATTTCAGCATCATCTCCTACCACTTACAATATCATTTGCTTTTGAAAACACCAAGATAAAATACATGACTGTAACAGATTTTAAGGCTAATTTTTTCTTTTTAATAATGCTATTATAATTGATGATTATACTTATTGTGAAATTAGAAATTCATGCAAGATAATCCTTTTGTTTTCTGCTTTATTAATTCCTAGAATAGTAATAATTATAGGTAATTTTACATGATTTTTTAAGATGTTGTTTTCAGAGATTGAAAAATTATGAGCACTTTTTAAAAGTTTGGGGACCATAAAAATAGTATAGTTAGTATGTTCTGAAGCTGACCTGGCTTCAATCCCTTATATCTTTAATGACACCTCAGTACAGAAACCGGGGTGAATCTGGGTATGGCTCCAAAATAAAATTCCTGTGGCTTTAGCAGTAATAGCTTATAAATATTATTGATGATCCTAAAGATTTCATTTATATAGCTTATATCCACTGATATTTATCATACCACAAAATTAGAATAAAGGAATCCTAAAAAATTGCTTTTAGAGGCTGGAGCAATATAGCACAGCAGGTAGGATGTTTAACTTACACGCGGATGACCCAGAACAGACCCAGGTTCAATCCCCAGTATCCCATATGGTCCCCTGAGCCTGCCAGGAGCAATTTCTGAGCACAGAGCCAGAAGTGCTGAGTGCTTCTCAGCACCCCTGAATGCTGCTGGGTGTGACTCAATCTTCCTCCCCCCAAAAAAAGAAAGAAAAAAAAAAGAAAATTGCTTTTAATTAAAAGTATCAATAACAGATTCACAATTGGAATCCACAGATAGAAAATTTTCAAAACAATACATTTCCACGAGAAAACAAATGAGTGATTATCCTATTTATAGGTCCTCCTTAAACACAGGTGGATTCTTTTATTTGCTTCTACGTTAAGTCTGTATACTTCTGCTTCAAGTAAATGAAGAAAGCATTACATAGATCGATATTTGTTTGGAAAATGGAGGGATGTCATAATAGTTGATAATTTTGGGAAGTCTTTGAGGACCCAAATACTAGTTGTAGTATAAAATCAGATCACATTATTGATGTTTCTGAAATCGGTTGCATTCAAATTATTGGTAAAGGTTGTACAGGTAAAAGGATAAAAAATGAATTTTCTACTCTCACATAACACGCAATACAATACATTAGACATTTGAAAAATGAACTTTCCTAATGAATTAAGTAAATACTTGAAATGTTGGTACTTGCATTATACAGAATCAGTACAGTCAAAGATATCATCAAGTGAGCTAAATTCTAACTAATGGGAGCCTGTCAACTTTGCGTTGGTACATATACTTTTTTGAAATTATTAATTTTTCCTTGGAAGCTCAAATTTTATTACCAGCAGGAAATACTGTCAGTTGTTTTTCCTTGAAGTGACATTGTCCCTTTGTTTTCTTTGAAGAAAATGCCCACCATCTAAGTGTGAATAAACATAGCTTTGTCTGATGTTCAATCAGGTAAAAATAGTGATACATGCAAAAAATGACTGCTTCAGCTCATAATTTTATGATAACTTCTATCCCTTTTTATTTTTATATTTTAATGTGTGTCTATCCCAGCTCTCCAAAATACTAAAAACTTACTCAAAATGATATCAGATAAAATTAGTAATTTTTCCTTATCAAGAACACAGTGACACGGTAGCATCACTCTTGATTTGTGCTGGATATCTACAGGTTTATTCACCAATCTTTTTAGCATTTAAAGGAATTTAGGTACTGTAATTAATATTATTGTTAAAGGAAGGGTTTCTTTCACAAAATATTTCAGCACCACACCTACCACCAGTGTCTGGTACCCTCCACCATTGTTCCAGTATATGAGCCCCTTCACTTATTTTACTCCCTCAAAATGGTAAAGAGAGTTCTCCACTTCAATTTCCTTTAGAAATTTGTATTTCATTACTATGTTGCTTTATGTTCCACATATAAGATTATTTTTTTAATCTGTCCCTCACCTGACCAATTTTACTCAAAATTATACTTTCCACTACAATGCAGTAGCAAATTGCATGATTTCATCTTTTCTTATAGCCAGAGTCTGGCTAATGTAAATAACGCTGCAATGAATATTGGTGTGAGGAAAGGATTTTTGTGTTGTATTTTCTTCTAGCCAAATAGTATTTCATGTACATATATTCACTATGTCTATATATATTTAGATATCTCTATTTATGTACTTATGAGATATACATCCAAATATCTATAGATATATATCTCACAGTTTCTTTAACCAATCATGCGCTCTTAGGTTATTTAGATTGTTTCCAACCTAAGTACCCAAGACATATGAACATAGGCGTGCAAATGTCTTTTCTGAATAGAGCTTTTGGATCTTGAAAAAAATGTCAGGAAATTGAATTTCTATTTCATATGGAAGCTCAATCCTTAGGTTTTTGGCAAAGTGTTCATATATGATCACAGCCACCTTTGATGCCAATTATTATAGATGCCCATACTCTAATTATTTGTAACATAAATTAAAATAATCATTTGTTCTGGTAGTTGCATAAAATGCTATCTTAAATTTTGATTACATAGATTATATAGTCAACTTTTCATTTTATTTTAATTTATTTGATTTTGGGGCTATACCTGGTGGTGCTCAGGGGTCACTCTTGGCAGGGCTCAGGAGACCTTATGTGATGTCAAGATTGAACCCAGGTTGGCTCTGTACAAGGCAAGCGCCCTCTCTGCTATACTAGTTCTCTAGCCCTTCTAGTTAAGCTGTTTCGATTAAGTATTACAAATCATTTGAAAATGTATAATTATGCACCATGATGTCATCAGTACATTATCTTTGAATTTATGAATTGTGCAGTGTCGCACCATGTATAGTAAGAGCTAGTTCGCAGTATAGTTTTTCTTTCTACAAATTTTACCTTTATAATTTTGTAAGCTAACACATGTATCTTTTATTTATCATGACATGCTTCAGAGAGTTCTCTGGGAGAGACAGGCATGGTGAAGAAGTCATTGCAAATTTCCAGTCCTTAAGGACCTCTGATTAAACTTTGTGGCCCCAAATTTAGTGCTGGGACTAGATAGAAAATCATAGAAGGGGTGTTTTTTTCTGGTGCCTTTGTGCAGTAGAATTTGAGGGAGCTGTTTTATCATAGGCCCTTCTTTCCTTCTTTGCAGTCACTTTGAGAATTTATAAAGGCAAGGATAAATATCAACAATAATTGAACAGGTCTATTGTTGGAAGAACTAAAATTGAAAAGCACATCATACACTCACAGCTCAGTGATAACTTTCAGATTGGTATACGTTGATTATAGTTGACTTTCTGACCTCTGGTGAGGCAGATAGGCAGATAGGGTGTGCCTGCAAGTCCCCTTTTCCTCTGCATCGCTGAGGGTCCTCCTATATGGGCAATATGCACACTTTTGCTCCATCTCATCTGTGGCTTCTGCTTGTGGGTTGTTGGGATGTGTGTGTGTGTGTGGGGGGGAGTTACTTCTCAAGTGGTACTCCTTGATAGCTCTTTGGTGCTCCTTCTGTGGATCTTCTGGTGATCTTGGCCAACTTGGCTAGAGCTTGATGTGTTGTGCATGCCCTGCATTACGGGAGATTTCAGGGGATCCCCCGGTATTACTGGGGATACCCCGGTACCATGACTACAACTAGAGATTCTCAAGAGCCTTTAAGACTTTACCTGGTGGTACAGTCATGACTGCTTGGTACCAGATGCTGAACATGTGTTCATCACATTCAAGGCATTGGCCTTAAACCTTCTATCAGTGCTCTGGCCTATGCATGTGGTTTTTTTACATTCAGTTTTTATCACTTGAAGAGAGGTTCCTGTTATAGTTTCTGTTTGTTGGAGGCCTTTCCTCCCTTTCCTCCTCCCCCCATGAAAGATGTCTGTTGGACAGTGTTCTTTCTGGTTCATTAAGTAATTAGACCTAATAATAATATTCAGTGACAGGAAGGGCAGAAGAAAGCCTGTTAGAACTTGGTCCTGGTGCCTCCATATAACATAAAGCTTCTCCTCTCGCACCTATGAGGCTCGTGGTATTTTTGGTGAAACCTGTGCTAGTATAATCTAGACTCTACTTTCCTGAAGATTCTGCACTGATTCCCTATGGATGAAGCTAAAAATTCACTGTTCTGTTTCCCAATCTCAAGTTTTACCCACTTGGATTAATGAATAAAACTCCTCCATAGTTAAGCAGAGAACTTAAATGAGAATGGAACATTTGCCTTGTATTTCAGAGCAGCAATTTAAAAATGGTCCAAATTTAAATTCCCATTATTAAATTCTCAGGGAGAAATTGACATTCTAAAATCAAATCCTTTTGCCCTTTTAGTTAAAGTTCAATTACTTAGAAATTCAAAATTCATAAGTTCAAAGAGAGTAAAGTCCATAAAAAGTTCTTCCTGGTTTGTACTTTTTTAGGTAGAGAAGTGTGATTTGGGTATCTGGCTAATAACTGCATCCTTCATCCGAATGTACTTTTCATTGCTGAGTTGAGCTTCTCCAGCATAGCTGATATTAAATTCATTCGGCCAAAATCTTTTCACGCATTATTTTTAAAAAACTGTGAAATAACAATGGGGAAAATGAGATTATATCTGCATTTATGGACAATGCTTTTTAGAAAACTCAAGCAAATCAGCAGTCCTGAAATAGCTAGACAAATACAGTCCCTAGAATTTTGTCCTTAGTTCTATCTACACACATCTTCCCAGAGAGACATGGCTCAGTAGTAAGTAAAGGAAGAAGATGAACATGTCAGACTTGGCCGGGGTATGAATTTACGCCAGTTCCTATGGATGGGCGCTTGAGAACCTCCATCAAGAGATTAAGGTGACATAAGTTTAGTGTTGAGGAAAGAAACCATTTCTTTCCAGACTGTCTCTTCAGTTTGCTTTTCTGTCATCTCTTCACATTAGCTCCTCTTTTTCTCAGTTAAGAATTGACTATTATTACTGCCATGTTACTCACTTTTAGAAAGTTTGCTTTGGAGACATCACTTTCCTTGGTTTCAGTTGAAAACCGATTCTGAGATTCACAGGGTGAATCTCTCTCAACTAGACTCAGTTTCTGAAAACGGACCCCAAGGACCGATAAAAGACCATCATTTTTTCTTTGTGCTTTTCCTTGAATGTTTTGTTTATGCTTCCTCCAAGGGAATAGAAATACTTAATATCTCTGACATTTGAGCAGGGAAAGATGGTCATCTTCACAGTTCACAATCTCTTATGAGAGAAGGGGACCAGAATCATGGAAGTCAAAACATCAACTCTGTGGTTGGGTAATTGGTATGGTGAGTGTGGCTTGAATGTCCACATCAACCTGGAGAATTCTGTTTCCTGTACAAGTCTTCAGGTAGTCCTGCCAGGTACATGTTTAGGCCTGCAGATCATATGTACAGTAGATCTGTCTCCTGACTTTATTTCCATTCTAGATTCCAGAGAGATGACTAAAGTATCTGATCTTCCATTAAAACTATAATGAAAAGCATCAACAGACTTTTCTGGCTGCCACATTTAAAAACTAAAAACTGTTGGAAATTGTTCAAAGTAGTATCATTTCAACATATAACTAATTAAAATTGTATTGCTGATTTAGAGATACTTCTATTTTTTTCTTTTATCCTACTCTTGGAAATTCTATGCTAATTATGCATGACACACTTTGAATGTTTAGTAGCCGTATTGACCTATTGGAGAGCTGGTGCTTTAATTCAAGATTGATTCCCAGCACCCCATATGGTCCTCCAATCCCCACTAACCATAATGTCTGAGAACCATGAGGTGTGACCCAAAAAGAACAAAAATCACCAAGAAAAAAAAAAGCAAAGGAAAGGACTAGCCTATATTTTGTTTTTTCTCTTGTGATTAGATGTCACATTTCTTCAAGGTCCATAAAAAATAAAAGGAGATAGAGAAGTGCATTTGTGGAGCCCATGGGAGAACTGGGAGAAGGCAAAAACAGCTCCTCCCACCTGTATTGAAATAGAAATGAGCTAACAGTTTTAAAACCATGGGAGTTACCTACAACAATTACTTTATGTAGTAGTAGTAATATCTACCGTTTTTGTCTGTTTACTACCACGTATGTGCTGTACCTTATCTCTAGTAAGACTCACAATATCCCTACGACACAGCTATTATAATAGAAAAACATAAACAAATTCAAGATTAGAGATTAAACAAATTTTTAATCTCAAAAACAAGTTAAATAGTCAAGCTAGGATTCTAGTCCTACAGTAGGGAGAGTTGTTTGCACTTTGGTGACAATGGAGTGCTGTAATTTGTACACTGAAAGCTCTACTATAATAGTGGCAGACTACTGAGGGGGAAATAAAAGAATTCCAGGAGATAGACTCACAGGGCAGAGTGTTTACTTTGCATACAGGAGGCCTGGGTTCAGTCCTTGACACCACATGGTCTCTGGGAGCAACCCCTGAGTAAAGAGCTAGGAATGTCCCCATAATGCCTCTGAATGTGGCCTCTGAATAGAAAAGAAAAGGATTTCTTTTTTTTTTAATTATCTTTATTTAAACACCGAGATTACAAATATGATTGTAGTTGTAAGATTAGTCATGTAAAGAACACCCCCCTTCACCAGTGCAAGATTCCCACCACCAATTTCCTAGATCTCCCTCCCCCCCACCCCACCCACACCTGTATTCGAGACAGGCTTTCCATTTCCCTCATTCATTCACATTGTTATGATAGTTCTCAGTGTAGTTATTTCTCCAACTGCATTCATCACTTAATGTGGTTAGCTTCATGTCATGAGCTATACCTACCAGCCGTCATCTCTCTCGTCTCTGAGATACTGTTAAAAATGTCTTTCATTTTTCTTAAAACCCATAGATGAATGAAACCATTCTGTGTCTTTCTCTCTCCCTCTGACTTACTTCACTCAGCATAATAGATTCCATGTACATCCATGTATAGGAAAATTTCATGACTTCATCTCTCCTGATGGCTGCAAAGTATTCCCTTGTATATATATACCACAGTTTCTTTAACCACTCATCTGTTGAAGGGCATCTTGGTTGTTTCCAGCTATACCAGCTATTCCACTCCTAGGAATATACCCGAGGAACACAAAAATACAATCTAAAACTCCCTTCCTCATACCTCTATTCATTGCAGCACAATTTACAATTGCCAGACTCTGGAAACAACCAAGAAAAGAATTTCAATTTTAGTCTTAATTGCTCAATATTAGAAGATTCAGTAAGTAATTATTTTGCCTTAGACATAAACCCAAAATTTCTCAGATAGTCTGTTAATGTATTATATATTTAATGTATTTGGTGCTCTTTGATATGGAGTCACATCTGTCTTCATCAGTCTTCTTTTCTGTCATACTACAGGATGACAACCACTTGTTCTTTACCATGCCAGCTCTTGCAGAGTTGGAGAAAATACCCTTTTGTCCTACAGAATTTACATCCTATTTCTTCTATATTCTTTAGATAACTTGACTTCTGTGTATTTAAGTTCTAATCACTGCCTCTCTGACAGTTATGTGACACACTTATGTGTTTTCATCAGTAAGAATGCAAAAACTCTAGGGTCCAGAATTTTAGGGATCGCATATGACAGTTTGATTCCTAACACTGCAGTCGTCCCTCAGCACAGAGCCAGAAGTAAACCCTGAACCCTGTCATATGTGTCTCTTCCACCCCCCATCAATTGTTCTTCATGTTAGTTTTCTAATGCTGATATAACTACAATAAATTTATTGACTTATGTAACACTAATTATTGTCTTGCATGATTATAGATTAGAAAATTGAGAGGTTTGACTGTGTTAAAATTAAAAAAAAATAGGGCCACATTGTTCTCAAGAGGCTCTAACGGAGAAATTATTTATTTTCCTCATTATTGGTTCATGTTCTCCTTCCTCTCTATCTTAAGAGTCACTGATGTTGCATTACTCTGATGCTCTTCTCTTTACATTTTTCTCTCTGACCAGTCAGAACATTTTCGCACTTTTAAAGATTCATGTGATGGAACTAGAACCTCTATGGATAATCCAGCATAATCCTTCCATAGAGTGTTCATACCATTAATCATATCTGCAAAAGTCTCTTTGCCATGTAAGATAACATTTATGGATTTCAGAGATTGGAATGTGGTCATCTTTGGAGACCATAATCCCTTCTTTAATAAATTTTCAAGGACAATGGGCTTTATGTCTTTGTAAAATAAAGTACTAAATTAAAATTACTAAAAGTACTAAAATTAAAACCAAAATAGAAAATTGGCAATATACATAACTAAAAACTATATGTCAGAAAATATACATATATTTGTTTCTCTGGAAATGAATATATTTTTTTTAAATTTTGGGCCACACCCAGTGACACCCAGGGGCTACTCCTGACTGTGTGCTTAGAAATCACTTCTGGCTTGGGGGACCATATGGGACGTGCAGATTGAACCAAGTTCTGTCTTGGGTCAGCCGCATGCAAGGCAAATGCTCTACTGCTGTACCATTGCTTTGGCCCCGAAATTTTTGTTTTTGAACTAAAATCTTTAAAGCCAAAAAACTATGTGCATTTAATTGTTGTATGTATCATATATTAAGCCATATTGATCCTTATATGTACCACAGCAATGAATAATATATTTTATTGTTATATAAGTTGAGAAGATTCATAGATGCCCTTAAAAGAGACTGCACTTTATTTTTGGGGGAGGTGTTGTCCTGTAGGGAAAAGGGACACCCAATAGTGCTTGGGCAATTGCTGGCTCTCTGCTCTGAACTGACCCTTGGTGGTGCTTAGTGTTGTGGTGGGACCATTTGAGATCAACCCGATTTTGCTGGGATACACAGCAAGTAACGTAACACCTGAATCATTTCTCCAGGTCCAAGGCCATTGCATTTTTGAAACTCTTGCAAGTACCATACTCATTTTTTAAGTCTTCATTTTTTTTCTTATTTTTTTAATTTTTTTTTATTTTAACACCTTGATTACATACATAATTGTGTTTGGGTTTCAGTCATGTATAGAACACCACCCATCACCAGTGCAACGTTCCCATCACCATTGTCCCAAATCTCCCTCCTCCCCAACCACCCTCCGCCTGTACTCTAGACAGGCTCTCCATTTCCCTCATAGGTTCTCATTTTTAGGACAGTTCAAAATGCAGTTATTTCTCTAACTAAGCTGACCACTTTTTGTGGTGAGCTTCCTGGGGTGAGCTGGAACTTCCAGCTCCTTTCTCTTTTGTGTCTGAAAATTATTATTATTGCAGGAATGTCTTTCATTCTCCTTAAAACCCATAGATGAGTGATACCATCCTGCGTTTTTCTCTCTCTCTCTGACTTATTTCACTCAGCATGATAGATTCCATGTACATTCATGTGTAGGAAAATTTCATGACTTCATCTCTCCTGACAGATGCATAATATTCCATTGTGTATATGTACCACAGTTTCTTTAGCCATTCGTCTGTTGAAGGGCATCTTGGTTGTTTCCAGAGTCTTGCTATGGTAAATTGTGCTGCAATGAATATAGGTGTAAGGAAGGGGTTTTTGTATTGTATTTTTGTGTTCCTTGGGTATAT
>PVKC010025662.1:0-16407 GCA_004027635.1 Crocidura indochinensis
GTACTACAATCTGGAGATTTGGGGGACAAAGTAATTGTACATGGGCTCTGTTCTGATTTTATTGTTCATTGCTGAAAGTTCAAGACTGAGATATCATCGATGGGACTACTGAGAATTCTGTTTATGCGTAATTGTCCTTCCACTGTAACTTTACCCTTTCCTCTTTCTTTGCATCTCTGTTCTCATAATAAAAAATAAATAAAAAAAAGAAAAAAAAATATAAACGATCAAAAATAGAAAATAATGATTTGAACATATCTATCTTCATCACAAAATAAAATCATGGTTAAATAATATATAGCCAAAATAATGTTGTGGACATCTATGTCTGTCAAGCAGAAAAACAAAATTATTCTATTTCTCATTTTCATGACATATGTTGATAAATTTTTGTAATTTTATTTTTTTTGTGATTCTTACTGATTCTGAAATTTTTGCTTCAACAGTCAATACAAGTTTCATTACTAAGTGTTTCAAAAAATGTATTTAGATACACTGCATCCCTTAAAAATCGTGCCTTGGATGGACCACGGTTCGATCCCCCAGTTCCCATATGGTCCCCCGTGCCTGCCAGGAGCGACTTCTGAGCGCATAGCCAGGAGTGACCCCTGAGCGTCACTGGGTGTGGCCCAAAAAACAAAATAAAACAAAAAAAAAAACAAAAAAAAATCGTGAAGCTTTTTATTCATCTTAGTATCAAATGTTAATTATTTTTGGGGGTTCAGAGTTAGAACAAAGATTTAAGGTTGAGAAAAAATATTTGATCACGTATCTTGGCAATATCTCACTGTATAGTTAAACAATCAGACTTGGTTACTATAGTTTACAGTTGTTTCCATGTGTAAGAAAATTTGGTTCTGTTGAGCTTCTTCTACTTTGCACTAAGAAAGGAGAAGCAAAGGTCAGGAAGAATCTTTCTTCTTATCAAACAGAAAATGTGAGGGATTTTTCTCATTTTCTTTGTAGATAAATGTAGTTTATCCTACAAATATGAAATGTCTGCTTGTCCTAATGAATCATGACCCACTGGTTAAAGACCACTGTTCCACAGGTTACTTACAGGTATACTTACAGGTATATGGGTATACTTAAAGGCATACAGAAACAGGTACTGGGATATTAGTGTTTAGAAAATGTAATTTGAATTTTTAGATGATGTATTCCTTTTCCCATACTGTCTCAGAGAAAGTGATAAAATAGATAAACTAAAGGTTGCCCACAGACCTCAAATTCTGCACCCTATTCTTTAAAATTTGCAATGAGCTGATTGAGGTGGTGCTGCCCTTGTTGCCCCATAATATATGTCATGGATTTAGTATGGCCTGAAAATTTTGACTATTAGATTTGGATGCTGGACTATCCAAATTGTTTCTTTTCTTTTTAACCTTGAAGGATACTTTTGATTCAACTGGTATTATAAACTAAAATTTATAATTCAGAGCATCACAATGTTGACTAATTCATGAGCAAATTATACTCCTTAACCACCACAATGGTGAGTAATAGATGCTATGAAGTGCCCTTGGAACAACACCTAAAGCCTTATTGAAAGCTCCTACAGCTTATAGCTTGGGGAGAAACACAGTTATTTTATTTTTTTGGTTTTTGGGCCACACCCAGTGACGCTCAGGGGTTACTCCTGGCTATGCACTCAGAAGTCGCTCCTGGCTTGGGGGACCATATGGGGAACCGGGGGATCGAACCACGATCCATCCTAGGCTAGCACAGGCAAGGCAGGCACCTTGCCTCCAGCGCCACCACCCAGCCCCCGAAACAGTTATTTTTTTAAAGTATTTTCTTTTCTTAGTATAGTATTCTTTCTCTTAAAGGCTCCCACAGAATTCTAATCCACACCTATCAGTTATTAGTGAAAGAAAGCATCATGTGCTAAGTAACTCAAAGAAAGTGCAGCTAGCATAGTACAATAAAAAGAAATGTCTTGGGGCCCAGGAGATAGCATGGAGGTAAGGCATTTGCCTTTCATGCAGAAGGTCATCGGTTCGAATCCCGGTGCCCCATATGGTCCCCCGTGCCTGCCAGGAGCAATTTCTGAGCATGGACCCAGGAGTAACCCCTGAGCACTGCCGGTGTGACCCCAAAACAAACAAAAAAAAAACAAAACAAACAAAGAAATGTCCTGTTAAAAATGAGAAAATATTTCAACAAACTTAAGCTTCTTTATAATCATTCTACAAAATATAAGATGAAAATTGTTATAACATTTGTGAGAAAAAATACATTATAAGCTATAGTTAAGTTGACTCCAAGATGCTGGTGGGAATGCTGTCTAGTCCAGCCTTTATGGAAAACAATAAGGAGATTCCTCAAAAAAGTAGAAATTTCTCTCTCCCTCTGACTTATTTCACTCAGCATAATAGATTACATATACATCCATGTAGAGGAAAATTTCATGAGTTCATACCTCCTGATGGCTGCATAATATTCCATTGTATATATGCACCACAGTTTCTTTAGCCATTCATCTATTGAGAGGCATCTAGATAAACACAGAATGGTCTCATTCATCTATGGGTTTTGAGAAGAATAAAAGACATTTTGAAGAATTAAATAATTAATGATGGTGCTGGATGGAGATGAATGGAATCCTTTATTCTTAGGCCCAACTACGTGCCTTCATCCCCATTAACCAGCGGGTCTGGGGTCCAGGAAAGCGATGGGTATTGAACTCACTCACAGGCAGGCTTCAGGAAGCATCTACTTTATTCATGCCCTATCCACCACACGTGTGGTCAATCTCAACCATTTATGCATGCTCTCCTTAGCTTGCCCTGCGTCTTTACTTGTCCAGCCATGTCTTTTCCTCATATCTCTCCATGCTGGCAAAAAGGGCAAAAGGCCAAAAAGACAAAAGGGCTTAATCCTCTTTGGTCAAAGCTTTATGTACCCTTTTCAAGACCCCTCCCAGGAAATGAGAGGGTTCCAGCAGGTAAGGTTACAGGTCATATCCGCTTAAGACTCCTCCCATAAATGCCGGGTTTTACAACATTTGTGTAATGATTCTCAGAGACAAAATAGAGGAGGCCTGGAAGGTCCAGCTCACGACATGAAGCTTACCACAGAGTGATGAGTGCAGTCACAGAAATGAGAACCATCATAACAAAATGTGACTGTATGAGGGAAGTAGAAATCCTGTGTAGAGTACAGGCTGGTGTGGGGTGGGGAAGAGGGAGATTTGGGACATTGGTGATGGGAATGCTGCACTGGTGAAGGGTAAAAAAAAAAAAAAAAGAAAAGAAAGAAAAAGAAAGAAAGAAAGAAACACTGTTTTGCCAAGCTCTCTACATCTTCACCAGCCCAGCCTTCATCCTCTAAACTAGGCCACTTTCCCTGCCTCACCCTCTGGGAAGAACAACCTACTAGAAATTGAGCTCACATATCATCCAGCTATACCACTCCTAGGGATATACCATAGGAACACAAAAATGCAATTAAAAATATCCCTTCCTCATACCTATATTTATTGCAGCACTATTTACAATAGCCAAGATGCTATTTACAAAAGCAAGATGCCCTTCAACAGATTAATGGCTAAAGAAACTGTGGCACATATTACAACGAAATATTATGCAGTCGTTAGGAGAGATGAAGTCATGAAATTTTTCAATATATGGATGAACATGGAAGCTATTATGCTGAAATAAATCAGATGGACAGAGAGACACAGAATAGTCTCACTTATCTATGGGTTTTAAGAAAAATAAAAGACATTATTGTAATAATGCCCAAAGATGAGGGCTGGAAGGATCGGCTCATGATATGAAGCTCACCTCAAGGATGGGTGAGTGCAGTTAGAACACTAACAACTACCATGACAATATTAATGAGTGAGAGAAGAAGAATGCCTGTCTCAAAACAGGCAGGGGACTGTGGGTGGAGGGAGATTTGATGCATTGGTGGTAGAATGTTGCACTGGGGGGGGGGTGTTCTTTTTGTGACTGAAACCCAACTACAGAGATGTTTATAATCATGGCATTTAAATTTAAAAAAATTTAAAAAGAAAAGAAAAATACATTATAAGCTATAAAACATAATATTTATTTAAGCATCTGACTTACTTTTTTTTGTTGGTTTTTTGTTTGTTTGTTTTTGACCCATATCCGGTGATTCTCAGGGGTTACTCCTTGCTATGTCTTCCGAAATCGCTCCTGGCTTGGGAGATCATATGGGATGTCCTAGGTCAGCATAGTGCAAGGCAAATGCCCTACTACTACATCACCACTCCAGTTCCACATCTGACTTACTTTTAATAAACTCATCATACTGGCTATTTTTCAGGTATTTATTGTCTTTATAGAATGGAGGTAAACCGATCAAGACAATTATGAGATGAATGGATCATAAATAGCTGAATTAATACTAGAGGGAAATGGCTTTTTAGAGGATTTAGAAAAAAGGCTAGTTCACAGTCTATATTATTAAAAATTCTCCAAGAATTTTTAAGACTAAGTAAATTGTGAACCTATTAAGCACTATGGATATTACAAAGATATTTAATATGACAAAATTAAAGTTCAGTTAGTCATGTATAT
The DNA here is from genome assembly GCA_004027635.1 of Crocidura indochinensis. Taxonomy (NCBI): domain Eukaryota; kingdom Metazoa; phylum Chordata; class Mammalia; order Eulipotyphla; family Soricidae; genus Crocidura; species Crocidura indochinensis. The sequence continues at coordinate 4,551 of PVKC010025662.1, forward strand.
CTAAAGGCTTCTCGTGTCCCTCGATCCCTTATCTAGTCACAGTGTCCAGTAGACTCATTGATAACCTCTGCAATGCTACATTTCAAATGTCTTGCATTTTACAAATTCAGAATGGATAAGACCCCAAGAACCATGACAAGAATCAGTGAATCCATAACCATAAATAACTATATGTGCCAAAATGGGAGGAAGAGGAAACTTGATGTTTAACACTGTATATTCTAGACATAGAGAAAGGAAAAGGTCTAACAGAACCTTCAGTATGTTGGCCACCACCTAACTGCCCTTCACTGTATACAGGGTCCTTTAATCTAAAGCAATGAATGTTTTATTTACATAAATGATGGTCACAAAAACATTTTCTCCTCAGATGCATGATCATGAAGAACACAAAGCATAGCAATCAGTCAAGTAGACATGGTTCCACTCTGACCTCCCCAAGTAGTCTCTATTTAATTTGTATAAGTTCTTTACTCTTTTATGTCTTCTTATCTCTAAAAGCAGGTACTCATGCCTACTTTATAGGAATAGTGGGCCATAGAAGTGAAAGAGGAAGAATTATCTCATATAATGATCACTACTGATGACTACAAAACTTCTATTAGTATGAGACTAAGAAACAAAATTGATTCAAAGTCTATGCAGCCTGTTTCAAAGTAGGTTTCATTTGGCACCAAAAATAGCATTGAACTGGATTACATAACCAAGGAAGACATGAGTCAAGGCATAGCATTTTTAGACAATTTCTTCAATGGCATTTATTAGGATGCTCAAAAGTCTCAGGAAAGAATGACAGAAGTCAGAACCTTAGGAAGCTGTGCTACTAAAGAGAAGGATGTGAAGAATACAATTGATTTTAATTCAACATCTCACCTCTAGTTAAAATACCTTGGTTTTTCTAAAGGGAGAGGAAAAGTTCCTTGCATTTGCTCCCTAGTCTAGTCATTCAAATTAGTTTGAGCAAATAGTTTTGCTTCTGACCACTAACCAATTTGGTCGTCTTATCACTGCATACTAAAGACCCATTCTTCCAAGAAAATGTTTTGATAATGAGAACTTCAGTTCAGCTAATGTGTACAATTAGTTATCTGGTTTAACAATGGTTTTATTTTTATTTCCTCTTTTCCTTATAAAGCCACCTGGGAAAACAGATAACATCTAAGTCATTATAAGCTAATGTGCACTCTAGGTAGGATGGATTTTGAATCTCTCCGTTAATGCTGGTTAAATAATAAAAGCTAATTAGAATATTTAATAGAAGTCATTCATAATGTAATGCTTTTTAAGAAAGAACCGTTTTGTTTATGCTGACAAATGCCATATGTATAAAACTTTGTATCTATGATCAGGTTTTCTTACACCTGTATGTAAGAAAAAGATAATTTGCAAATAAAAGAACACAGCATCAATGAAAATAAATTTGCCACTAATAAAAAGAAAGTTAGAAACTTCTGGATGGTTCAAGGCAAAATTTATAATGTTTAATACTAAAATACTTCTTATGTGATTTATTTATTTATGTAAACAGTAAGTGATTGGGCAAATTAAACAGTATTCAAAGAGCAAATATAGCTTTAGTCAGTGTTTTAACACCTATCTAATGTTTCAAACCAAAGAATTCACCATTCGTTATGATTCAAAGCTACTAAGAAGTCATATGTTGGGAAAGACAGCTCATTCAAAATGACCAAGAACACCAACTACATAAAATGAAGTAAAACGACACTGAAGAAGCATAAAACGACACTGAAGAAGCAGAACTGCTAGAACCACAAAGAAAGCCTTCATCACAAGCTCCATTCCTTGAACTGCACAGTCACCAAGATCTCTAGATACAGAGGACTGATTTTGCCATCCATGACGAAGCAGAAGTCTTCCATACATCACTAAAGCACTGAGGAGAGAGTAAAGGATCGAGTCTATAGTTAACCCCATGACAGTATAGTGCAGCGATGGAGAAACACTGTATCTCCTAAGGCAGGGGAATCCCCTCTATAATATCCCCAATAATTACTGTGCCTATGAAGGTGGAAAAGGAAAAAAAAAGCACAAAATAATCATTTTTCCACATATATATTGATTGATTGATTGTTTGATATCTTTATTTTGGTATAGATATTGAAGTAGATGTCTCCTTTTCTATTTTTATATTCTTTTCCTTATCTTTCTCCTTCTTTTTGCACTCCCGCATGATATGAATTCAGAACCGAGACTAATGTGTGGTGCTTCTCTTAATTGCTGCAGGGCTCACTGGATATAAAATTTGACATTTATTTTTGTATTGTTATGGTGTTTCAATTACCTTTTTCATGTCCTCTCTCAAACTGAGGCAGATAGCCACTAGAAGGACTCCACCCATTCTCAGCATCTTTTTAATTAATTAATTAATTTTTATTTTTTAATTATTTTTATTTTTATTTTTTTGCTTAATCTTTACCCCATTATATTGCCTTTCTCTCCCTCAAACAAAACCACATAACTCGATTTATCTAGGTTAGACTCTCAAATAGAGGGAGAAATAAGGGAGGGCACCAGGACCAAACAGATGTATGATCACTAATAGTAAGCTGGACAAAGAGGGGACCACATACCCTAGCAGCCTGGGGGTGGGGGGATATTGTAGGGGATATGTATTGCAGAAAGGGAATGGGGCAGGGGGGAGGACAAATTTGATGGTGGGTATTCCCATGATTCAATTTTAATATGTACCTAAACTACTAATGTGAAAGATATGTAAGCCTCTATGATCAAAATTTAAAAAATTATAAAAAAATATCAACTTCAAGTTCTCCTTCAATGTTCCTTTGAGTTTAATATGAAGTGAATATCTACTCTGAAAGGATTTTATGTAATGTGTATGCATGTAGTCTTTTCTCTCCTTTAGGAGCTAGTCTGTGCTTTCTGCATTTTTTATTTTGTCTTTTTTCTCAGCACCATAGTGTTTACATTCATGAATTCAGATAAGGATCTCAAGTTTCCTTGAGAGCTTCAGGGCATTCTAGAAATAAGAATGAGAACAGAAATGGATTAAGTTTTCTAAACAAGTCTAAGAAATTTACAGATACATGCTTTTAAAAAGACTGAAATTTTGACTTCTAGTTGGCACATTAGAAATACAACTTTTACCTAATCAGACTCCAGGTTCAATTTCCAAAATTTGCATATAGTTCTATTTAGAGGTGTCTTAAAATCTTATTAATGCATCTAATTAAAGTAATGACTGAGATTTCTACAACATCTAATGAAAGAAAACAAAGATTAAATTTAAGTTAATCAGCTTCAAAATGTAAACAAGCACATTCAATCATTAAATGACTCCATTTATTTTTAACAGGTTCTTAGAATTAAGTCTGAAAAACATGCCACTATTTTTTTTGGTTCACCCCAAATGTTTACTAGCATCATTAATCCATTAGTAAAATATCCAAAGGGATATTCATGCCTGGTGGAAAATCATTCCAAGTTTTTTTGATGAATGGAAGCAAGTAGGTAGCCAAGATTTGTCACACAATAAATTCTCAAATAGTTCACTGATATTTCAAAAGTAAAGTCTGAAAAATATTAAATAAGAAAGAAAACTGGAATGAATAATAAAGGTTGGCTCATGTTTACTGTCCCAAGATGCTATTTCTCTCCTTTGAGAAGACAGTAAATATGTCAGCAGTGCATTTTAGAATCTGTTTCTAGCAACCAGATAGTTCAGAACAGACGGAAATATTTTCACATCTTGCAGTTTGGAGATGAAAGAACCAATTTCAGGGTTGATGAAGGAAGCCATCACTCAGCAGGTGTTGAACAGCCATGATGTAATAACATTCCTCCTTCCACTTTTCCCAGTAGCAAGTCAAAAGCCCAGAGTCATGTTGACACCAAGAAAAATCTTTCTTGATTCTCTGTACTGTTTCGCAAATAACTGATGTCTTGTCTATTTGTTTGTTTGGTTTCTGTATTTAAAGGACTCTGTATTTGTTGTGGGGAAAATTTTTTAGCCTTATTCTCTCTGAGGTAGATTTACTAAGTCCTCACAATTTCCGAAGCTGTGACAGGTAATGGAAGAAAGATGTATTCCCTGTCCAAATTCAAGGCTATTTATTATTTTTGGTCTGCTTGCTCTTACTTCCCATTTTTATCCTTTTCCACAAAGCATAGCAGTCAGCAAATAAGCAAGGTACCTTCATTATGTAAGATTTTCACATTCTATACAGATTTAATGTATTTTCTTTTGTGTTAATTCACTGATAAATATTTAGATGTTTTCCAATCCTTGGCTACTGTAAATTGTGTTGCAATAAATATTAGATTGCAGATGTCTATTTGGGATCCTGATTGCAAGACTTTCAAATAAATAACCAGAAAATCTACTGTGAAGTGGCAGGCACAGTTCTAGGGTATTTAGATGCATTAGTTATCAAGGGCCAAATTACAGATGAAACACTTCCATATTTTGTTCATTATACCACCTTTAGGTCATTAAGATAAGCTCAAATGTCTATTGTTCAGATATTTAGGACATGTTCTTGTTTCTAATACTTAAAACCTTCTCCTTCTTTCATGATAAAATCTTATATCTTTACAGTAATCATGATACCCTGTATAATCTTGTTACTGTCAACTCCTGAGCTTCCTCCAACATCCTCCTTTTCCCTTATTACCTCCAACACCGTGCTTCTGCCACTTTGGCATTCTTTCAGTTCCATGTATGTATCAATCCTTCCCAAGTCTGTTATTTGCACAGAAATATCTCTTTCTTATTTTTAGTAAACCTGTCCAAATATTTTGCCCTTCAGATTTCAGCTAAGTACAACTCAACAGAAAAATCATTCCCTATTCTCAGACTATTATATATGTTTAATTATTCATCTTGCCGAGTTTTCCAAATAGATACTTAGATTTAGTATTTAAAACCTACTCTTTTAAAAGACCATAATGGCAAGAATTGGGGATTAAAGTATAAAATACCCCTTTTTTCTCATTCATTTCTTAGTGGTCAGCACAATATGGAACTTACTATAAAATCTCAATAAATATTTGCTGAATAATTGGATGAGCTAATTCTATAACAATCTAGGTCAAAGTGTTTTTAAGAATTCTTTAGTCTTAAAATCTCTAGTATTAACTGATTCTTGGGGAAAAAAGACTTAGCTAATACACCAATCTATGACTTTAAAAAGTATTAGGAAAGGGTGGGGAGGAGGGAGATTTTGGGCATTGGTGATGGGAATGTTGCACTGGTGATGGGTGTTGCTCTTTACATGACTGAAACCCAAACACAATCATGTATGTAATCAAGGTGTTTAAATAAAAATATATATATATTTAAAAATGTACTAGGAAAAATAGCATTAAAATCATTGCCATTAAAGGAAATAATTCCATACATTTGAGTATTATTTGGGGCCAGAGCAGTGGCGCAAGCCTTGCATGCGCTAGCCTAGAACAGACAGCTTTTGTTCCCTTGGCTTTCCATATGGTCCTCCAAACCAAGAGTGAGCATCAGCAGGTGTGGCCCAAACCAAAAAGAGAAAGAAAAAAGAAAAATATTGAATATTATTTATTAATCTAAGACACAAATAATGACACAAGCACTATCACAAATCTCAACATTACCATTTGCAATAAGTCCGACACAAGTAAGTATTATATAATTATATTTGTATGACGTCATGTTCAGTAGTAAGTTGGTACAGAAAGTAGATCAATGACTATCTGGGGTGGGGCATAATGAATATCAAATGCAAAAATTCAGATGATTCTTTTTAAAGGCTGAAAATATTCTAAAACTGATTTGTGGTAAGGGTTGTACCTCACTAAAATGACAAAGATTTATCTTTTTGAAATGGGTAATTTTTTGATATCAAATCAATAAAGTAGTTTTATAAATCATTATTGTAAGTTATTGTTGACCATGAAATGACTTTTAAACACAATTGCCACTTTAATATTTTGTTTTATTTTCTCCACTTTGACTTTCAAGAACACATGCAGCTGGTAAAATGACATAACTTAGTTTTCTGGGATTCATCTGGGGTTCATAGTATATGTGCTGCCAAAATGAGCACTTTTGGGGTTCATCTTGTTAGGAATGGCTAACCTGTAGCAATTATATTTCTCTAAAATCAATGTAAATACACTTACTAGGTCACTAGGTACCAGTTGGCTGACTAATCTCTCGTGATAACATATTAATCATCTCTGAGATAGACCCACCAAAATTTATCTTTATGGTGGCAAAACATTATTGGAAAAAGTGGAGGCTTCAAATATGAAAATTTTTTCTCAGAATAAAATAGAAAAAATTTTGAAGAAACAAATGGAAAGTATCACACTTTCAGTCAATTACGGGCTCTTGGCTAAAATTTAGCTCCAGGCTTATCTCATGGAGAAGAATTTTTAAACACTTCAAAGTCCTAACCAGTGTTATAGCTGTCACCTTAATCTACCCAAAAGAAAAAAACAACCCCATCCATTGTAGAAAGTTAAAGTTTCAGATCATATAGCTGAAGAATTCTATAATTAGAGAAAACTATCACTTTGAATACCTACAAGGAGATATATATAATATATATTATATATGAATACCTACAAGGAGATATATATAATATATATTATATATTATATATATAATATATGTATATATTTGAGTAACTAAAGCCAAAGAAAATTATTGAAGAAACATGATCTTTTAAGACTAAATATATCCATTTTATTTTTTGAGTAAAAGCACAAATATATAATGTAAATTTAATGTTTTATATAAAATAACAGAATATGAAATTAATCATGTAAAATTATATCTATGTCAATTCTGAGTCAAAACTTTCAGATGTAGTAGGTGAGATTGTAACACTAGGATTTATAAGAGATGATTATAGAAATAAAGCAGAACTAAGTTTTCATTCTATTTTTAGAATTATTTTCTGGAAGGATGTCTATTTGACAATTTCACTGACAGTTTTTTGAGCTCAAATATATATATACATATATATATTCACAAAATAATATATATTCAGCAAGGAAAACATGTATCATTAATTTTAAATTTTGACATATTAGTAATGTTAAAAACATTGCCAAGTATAATACTTTTATAGGTATAAGTGCAAAAAAAATAAAGTATAGACTTGGTTTATTATATTTATTTCCTTTACTCACTTATCTTCCATGTTATTTTACCTTTTATCCCTGTATTTTCTACTTTATGTTGAAATTAATTTAAATTAACATAAATTATTATATTACATCTTTAATTAAGGTTCAAGGTTTTCTTTATATGAAAATGTGTCTAGAGCCTTATATTAGTTAGTCCATGAAATATTATGGTTTGTTCTGAAACACATGTTGTGCAATAATTACTCATTGCACCATTTATTTTGATATTTAAGGCAGAGGTAGAAATAAGTCTATAATAGATTAAAAAAAAAACCCTGTCCTATTGCTTTAAGAATTTTCAGAAGAAAAATTAGGTTTTGGTTGTTTTCCAGTTTGATTTTTTTTCTGCTATAAATTGATCATCATCTTTTATGCTCATAAGGCAATAAAGATATGTTACTCTTTGCTTTAAAATAGTTAAAATAAATTATTTTATTACATTTATGACAGTTTTAGTTGCTAAAATATGAAAAAACACTGGTTATGTCAGAAAGAGGTCATGTCATATATTTTTTCTGTGGTTTTCTTGTGCAAAAAATTATGAGGAAGATAACTTGATTTGAAATTATTTTCTTATTTGACAAGTTTTTATCATAGTTGTATAAAGAAAGTGATCTGCTATCAAATCTGTATTTGTTTTGTTTTGGGTCACACCCAATGATGCTCAGGGGTTACTCATGGCAATGTGCTCAGAAATTGCTATTTTAAAGCAAAGGGTAACATACCTAATTTTTTAGTGATTCCTTTTTGAAATTAACTCTGGCTACCCTAGTGACTTGTTGGACTTTATGTTAGGGTTAACACCCTCTGCACGTGACAATAGCACATTGCAATTACTAGTAAAATGTGAATTTCCTCTATTGGTTTGACACTTGTGAGTTCAGAAACTTTATCCTCCTCCAAAGTGATCATATGAAGCCTTCTCTTTAGCAGCTTTCCAAATTTTAAGACAAGGATGATCTCTTATCTTCAAAACTTGGAAGCTGTCATATATTTTGATTAGCATATTTTAAATTACCTTTTAACTTTAACCTGTGTTCTTATGTATTCCTTTCCCCAGAGGCATGTCCTTCTCAATATCTCTCTATCCATGAATTCAGCAGTATTTTGAGTGTCTCCTATGAACCCCAAACTTCACAATTGTCATGAAATCATGCAACTATGAGACACAACCATAAGATTAAGAACAATGACAATAAAGTGTCAATTATTCTAGGACTAAAGAAAGAATGCATACATAGAAAGACACAGGCGACAGAATAGAACTTCTGGAATCATAATGTAAAACTCTAACCCAGGGTTTACCCTAGTATCTGAGCAAAACCGAGACCACCAATTATAAAAGTTTGAATACAACAACAGTGATGGAACAGAACTTCTAGAACTATAAAGAAAGACTATTCCTAGGCTTCGTCCTCTGACCTGTGTAAATACCAAGATATCACGTTAGAGAGGTTTGTTTATATCAACCATAACTGAGTAGAAACATGCCTGGCTCTGTAAAAAGACCATGGGGAAGAGAAAAGGAGCGTGTATAGACCCTGTAGTGGTTCTCATGACAGTATTTTCAAGGGGGGAGAAACCCGAAATCTCCCAGTGGTCGGCAACCTTTCTTTTTCAACTGAGCCAAATCCGCCAAAACCACGATTGAAATTTATTTTGAGAGCCACACAGGGTGCGCACTGACAGAGGCTAGAAGCAGAGTCCTGACTCCTGGAGCGGCCGCCTGGCACACAGAAGAGCCAAATTAAAAGTGTAAAGAGCTACAGGTGGCTCGTGAGCCGCAAGTTGCCGACCACTGTGACTTAGGCCAAGGGAAGAAGAAAAAGAAGCACAAACCTTTCTATGTAGTTGCTGCTGCTGGTTGAGTCAGCTTTGGGGTTTTGTTTGTTTTGCTTTTTTTGTTTGTTTTTATATTTTTATTGTTTTGGGTCTTTTTGTTAGTTATTTTTGTCTTGTTACCTTTTTCCTCTTTTTTCCTTCCCGCTCCTAAATTGATATCTACAACACTTAGAAAGGCCCCCTCCTAGTTTGTTTTTCTTTACTTCTTTCCATTTCCTTTTTCTATATCTCCAACAGAACCACATTTATTGAATCATCTTTTTCAGCTTTATAAACTGAGGTGGGAAAATGACTGGTACCAGGTCCAGACACCCGCATGAACATTTAGTGGAAATAGAAAAAATGATCAAAGTTGAACAGCAAACACAAATGAGAACAGAATTTATACCTAATCAACAGCAAGTTCTAGAAGTGGGGACCAGTTACACTAATATTCTGGCAGGTAAAGGAGGAAGATATGGGATGCATACTGGGAACAGGAGTGGAGGGAGGATATCACTGGTGGTGGGAATGCCCCTCATTTATTGACACTATGTACCATAATTAAATCTGTGAAAGATTTGTAATGCACTTTGGCTACAATAAAAATTAATTAAAAAAAGACACAGGAAGGGCCACTAACCTGGTTTTAAGGCATCACTAGAGGGGGGTTGAGGAGAATGAGGTTAAGTAAATACTGAGATGAGTGTACATGTTAACCTGCTTATGGAAAGACCAGGAAGTATATTAAGTTTTTCTTCAGTTTTCTAGTGTCAAGTTTTTATAGTTATAGATTTTAATAATAGACAATACATATAAAATCTCTGAGAACCATAATATTTTCTCTTCCACTAGCAGAAAAGCAAATTTATTAATATTATTATTACTGTTGCTTTTTTAATGTTAAGAATTGAACTCAGGAATTGAATTAAACTTATGTTCAAAGATGGCATTCTGCCAGAGCCACATTCCTGACCATAGAAGAGCAGATTTGCAATGTGAATTAAGAGGTCCCCTACATATCCATTTTCTTGTCTAGAAAAATTTCTTTGAAATTTTTACTTTTCTCTGAAAGTATACTTCACCTTAATTTATCATATTATCTCTATAAAAACATATAAAAACACACACAAATTTGTCACTTTTTGCTTAATTTGGACTTTGCAAAATATCCTCTATACTTTAAAACTATAAAAAAGAACTATTCTTCAAAATGCATCCCTGTGTTTATATATGTTTAGATATGCTTCCTATCCTCATTATAAAGAAGAATAAATTGGCACTCCTGATTGACCCAATTTTAGTATATATGCTGCTGGATCCAGTGTGATCACCTCATATGGGGAAATTCAGGAACTAATACCAGATGACAAATCATTGCACTGTTTTTACTCTCCATTTTCATATGGCTTTTCTATGAATATCTACTCTGAGTTAAGTATTTATGTGAAGACTTATTTGAGAAGTGATTTAGAAAATGACCTAGGGGACAGCAACCATGAACAATTGTGATAATAACGTTTGGGTTCAATAGCAGTGACCAAAGGAAAATAATTGTACTGACAGTAAAGAATACACAAGGTCAGGAGGGCAGGAAAAAGTTTATCACAAGAAAATAGGCTTAAAATGGTGCTAGTTATACCAAGTTAGGTAATTATACTGTCAAGAAATTGCCTCTTAATTGCTATTTTGGTTGACTCATGAATGGAAACTTTGGACAACTTATAAGAAATTGTCTGTTAGGCAATTGGTTTGATAGACTCTACCCTTCCATCCTATGTAAGATAGCACTTTTGCAATAGCCAATCAGCTTTATGGCCCCTCGTCCCACATTTTTGATTTTGCAACTTCTAAGTCTCTACTCCCTCTGACTTTAAATTCCATTTGACACAGACCTATAGAGTTCTTTTTCTCCAGTACATTAAATAATGCTTGATTCAAGTAATAATTTCTTATGTAAACGCTTAAAATATTCAATCTACCTTTATCTTTTGGGGAGAGCTCCCAATAGTGTTCAGAAGCCAATGGGGTGCTCACAGCAGAGTTGCTTTTCAACTTGGAACCACACCCCTATTCATATAGATGCTTTAATGTTTTAACAATACATTCGAGAAGGAGTGATTGTCAACTTTTTTTTTCATCTATTTGGACACTGCAGTTCAGAATGAGATCTAATATTTCCAGTCATCACCATCTAATTCGAAGGTTTCTATCCCGATGTAAACAGTTGAAAAGGTCCCCATTTCACAGGACATATATCACTTACTTTACTGGTCCAGAATCAGGTTTCTCTAAGAAAGTTTTTTGGAAATAAAAGTCGTGACTGAAAGCACAATTTAGGCAACTGTCTTTCAAACTACAGAGTTTTATATCATTTGTTATCTGCTAACTTAACACAGTAAATGCTATACATTATTGTTAGTTTATACTAGTAAATTCATTTTTATTGCTTTGATTTTCACAATTACTGAATAAATTGAGTCAGTTTATAAAACGAAACAGTAAAGTTCTGAAGTAAAAAGTGAAAGCATCAAGCTCTGTTTCTAAATAGCCCATGGAACATCAAATTTCTCTAACACAGAACATTGTTATTAGTAAAAACACAAAATGTAAACAGTTTTTTGACATTTCAAAATTCATCATTTTTGTTATGTGGAACACAGAGGAACGTTGGATGGTGCTAACTTCCGAGAAATAAGAATGGGGACCACAGATGGCAAAAATGTCACTGCTGCAGGGATTCTTGTAGCAGAATGTTTTCTGACTTTAGGGGCAACTTACTTTGAATGTCCACTTTCAAATCTAATTCAAGTCCACTCTAATTTCAAGTAAAAGATATTTCACATATTGATTAAGGTAGTGTTAGCTACTTTTCCAAAGAAATCAC
>PVKC010025663.1:0-16355 GCA_004027635.1 Crocidura indochinensis
AAAAAAAACAAATAAAAAAATGTCCAACTAAGGACCAATCATGTAATACTTACAGCCATTTAATTTGCAATAGCTGAAATACAACAAAATGTCATTTGGTCAATGAATGAATAGTCTATGGTACATCTATACTATTATGGGGCATATTGTGCTACAGAATAGATAGTAAAGAATGAATTTTTTATACACTAATGATACATTTTTTGTAAATAGGATAACTAATCAATAAATATATAAAGGATAATTTTAAAGAAATGTCAATATATCACATTTGTCATTTATATGACATTATAAGAAGGGCAAAATTATAGGTATAAAATACATATCAGTGGTTGACAGAAATTGAGGGAAGGATATGAGTATAAAAGATACAAAGGGGTAAGACTGATGTAATCCTAATTCTGAGTGGTGTCTGTGTAAATATAACAACATATTAAAGTGCATCAAACTATACATATACACACAAATACCATTAAAATACATACATAACAAAGGAATAAAGTTGCAGGGGTCTCAAACTCGTGCCGCAAACGACCTTCCGTACAACATTTTGTGACCCTGCTCTAGAGGAATCTTTTTTGTTTTGTTTTGTTTTAGTTGTTTGGGTCACACCCCCCAATGTTCAAGGCTTACTACAGACTTTGCACTCAAGGAGCACCCCGACTTTGCTTTCTGTGGCCCACAGGTAAATTGAGTTTGAGACTCCTGGTTTATGGTATAGAATCAATAATCTAGTATTTAGTTGCCAATGTGTTATACCTTTTATGGAGATTTGTGATCTAGCTCAGATAGAAATATTTCTGGAGAAATATCACTAAAATATATTAATATGAGTACTTATCGTGGATTATTCATTTAAATAAAGGTCCGTTATCTACTTCCAATAGAGAGCTAGAGCAATGATTTAAAAGCTGTGACTAACTTTGACCTTTCTACCTTTCACATGATTATCAAAAGACAGATAGAACTGCTTCTCTTTCTTCTATCTCCATCAAAAATCACACAGCATTGGGCCAGAGAGATAATACAGTACATGCCTTGCTCAGAGCTGACCTAGGTTTGATTCTGGCATTACATATGGTCTCTTGAGGCTGACAGTAGTAATTCCTGAGTGTATAGCCAGAATTAAATCCCGACCCCTGCTGATTGTGGCAGAAAAGCAGAACAAACAAACAACCATATGGCATGCCATTTTTATTACTTGGTCTTTTGGTCATGTCGCTGTAAGAATTTGTCTTGTGATTGTTGTCAAAGTGGTCCCAAGTAATGCTCTGTGAACCACTTTTGTTGTGTAATACTTGGTCCAGGTATGTAGTTTGATAATTTGATGCTATGACCCAGCAGTGCTGAGTGCCACAGGGCCAAATTCAGTAATCTTTGTTCTGCTCTGCTGGAAATCAAACAGGGCTTTGCACATGCAAGAAAGTGCTTTGCCACTTGACCCACAACCCTGTTTATAAGAGCTTTTCCTAATGGGTAGTTTCACTGTGACAATGAAACTGTCTCACTAAAATTAAGTGATGGTACATATGTACCAATCACTTCTTGATACTATACAGTATCTGATACCAAATGACTCCTCATTGAAAATAGAAACTGTTGGCAGTATTGCTCATAAGGAAATGAGATAATTGACTAGCATTTAAAGATTTATTGGGTCAATCAGAAAAAAGGAAGTTAAGATATAGTCAAAACTGCAGAAGTTTCCCTATAGAGAAAAAAATAGTATGAACATTCTAGAAGGCGACTATAAACTTTGTAAATATAAACTTTGTGTAATGTGTTTTAGCATTCAATATTATTAATGACATTTTATTGACGTAACATGAATTCATAAGACTAAAAATGTTTTTGTTGTCAGGAAATAATAATGCCACAAGACACCCATCACTAAGTGCCAACAATGCATTGAACCCTTTCAGCTCTACCCTAGTTCTGTTTGTTTTCATTGGACAATGGAAAGTGAACAGGAGTTTAAACTAAAGACTAACCAGGAGGTAGACTATTCCAAGTCCAAATAGGTCTGTGCAGTAGCCAGTGGTACAACAGATAGTGCCTGCAGGCAGGCTTTGAGAAAACCCAAAATTTAAGAGGCACCTGTACACTAAAATCAAGGGCACCAGAGCCTGGCAGAACCTATATTGCTTTGCTGTGGTGAAACGTAATGTTGAGAAACCTGCTGTAGAGATCAGATTTAGAGGCAACTAGAGGGTCCTCACTCACAGAGCAAGTTCTCCAGGGCTATAAAGGGATGAAATCAGCTTGGTAAGATCCATACTAATAGCTGAGCTAATTGAAGGCTGAGAAACACTTGCTTGACACTTTCTGACTATTTCTGACTATTTTAGGCTGTGATAAAAAAAAATTAGTACAGGTAAAAAAAAATAGTACAGCAATCTTGTATGCACTGATCCAGTTTCAATGTCAAGCACTCACATGGTCCCCTAGACAAAATCAAGTAGGCCCTGAGTACAGCCAAATGTGACCCAAAATTTAAACCAGTATAAAAGAGGGGAAAAAAACTCTACTAGTTAGATTTGAACTGGGAGGGGTCAAGTTGCCTACATCAGAGCAAGTGTACCTCAGCTCTCAATTAGTTCAGCAATTACTTGGGGGTGAGTAGACATTACCTAGGAAATTTTTCATCGGGATCTTATATTAAGATGAGTAGCAAGATTGCTAAAGGTCACCTCCTCACTGGTGGTACCTACTAGTGAGTCCATTACTTTGGCAACTGAAATAATATATGACAGTCAGCACAGTTGTCAACTCTGATGTTGTCAACTAGTGACTCTTTTGTGTTCTAGCATTTTAAGTATTGGGTTATAGGACCAGGTTGCTGGGTGTCTGACATGTGGTTATTTTTCCCTGGAGCCAAGTTTAGCATCTTAAACATTTCTTCCTGACTGTATCTTATTGTTTAATAGTGATATTTTTTTTGCTGTTGGCAAAGATAGGGATTTTTCTATCTCCCATCCTTCTGAATATTCTCTGTCCTTTGTGAAAATTTCAGTTTTTCTGTGATTTTGCTGTGATTGTAAGAGGATGCAAATGTTTTTTTTTCTACTCAGCATCTTGGTCTCACTACTCAATAGAAAACACGGGTATTGTCTAAGATATTAATGGGCACCCAATGACTTAAGGAAGACCACTAGGAAAATAATAATGGTGATTTTTTTTTTTGAGATCCCTGGTTAGAGACTCCTTCCAATATCCACATGTTTACCAAGTAGAGTAAATAGTGTTAGCAGGAACTAAAGCCTTCCCCATACTGTCTCTTTGTTTCATATAGCAAAAATTCAGACCCATCTGTTCCTAAATTTTACTACCTACAGTCTCAGCTAACAAGGAATTATGGTTTACCCAGTTCTTTATTGTTTATTGCCTTAACAATTGATCACATGGTCTTGATGATCAATGAAAAGTGCTTGCTGAGGCAGAAACCATTGAAAAATGAGTAGAGACAGAAGGGAAAAGGCGAATGAGTGTTTCTTATCTGAGGAAATTATTTTTGATTAGCCCTAGGGCTCTCTCCACCCTCTGAACTCTTTATCATAATAGTAAACAGTCAGTGAACACTTGTTATCTGCTAAATACGCTACATACTTTTAATTTTGCGTTCAATAAGATGAAAGCAATTAAACCTATTTTTCAATTGAGAAAATTAAGACACTAAGATGTTATTAATTTGTCCATGAACACAGAATCAGCAAGTGGTAAAATCAGAGCCTATGCCGTGTTCCTAGTGCAATCTTTCTAATTTAGGTAATATGGACTACCCAATCAACTTTCTGGTTGACTCATAAAATAGTTATCATTTATACAATTATTCCCATCTCTAGACTCGAAAGGAATGCCAGGTCTTCCCACTCTCTACACACCCACATCTTAGCCTTGGACATGCCCTGCAATAAAGACCCAAGAGTGCCAGGGCCCCAGGTGAGATATGATCAGGGTGCCTGCCAAAGACAGAACAGATGGGTCTGTTAAATGGTAAAATCAAGTCCCTGCCACTGTAATGGCAATAAGCATTCCACATAAAATAATTACTTCCAGTTGCTTGGCAGGTTGGGCATAGTCCGAGGGAAGGTTAATTTATCTTTCACAGCTTTAAGCCTTCAAGCTGTGGTTTCCCAAGTGAAAAGGGCCTCTCTTCAATGTTTCTTTGCAAGCTCCATTTAGTCATGACAGCTCTACCTCCTCATCACTGAGCAGTATAGTCTACTTGGAGTTCCCTTGCTCTTGAACAATCAGAATAGGACTTGAGGTGGAGAATAATTCAGTAATTTGAACAACTCATTTTATAGTGATTTTTATGAGCTATAGGTATTATATTAAAATATTATCAAGTTCTTTTTTTTTTGGTTTTGTTTTTGGGCCACACCCGGTGATGCTTAGGGGTTACTCCTGGCTATTCGCTCAGAAGTCGCTCCTGGCAGGCACGGGGGACCATATGCGGAACCGGGGGATCGAAACATGGTCCATCCTAGGTTAGCGCAGGCACCTTATCTCCAGCGCCACCGCCCGGCCCCCTCAAGTTCTTAATATAATTATTTGTAACACAGGGCCAGAATGATAGTATAGTGGGTAGGATGCTTGCCTTGCTAACCCTGGATCAATCCCCCATTGTGGCCCCCCCTCCAAAAAAACTTGTACCATATAATCTGTTTAAAGGTTTCCTCATTTGAGGAATCAGTGCAATTGTACATATGGCCAATTTATCAGCTAATCTTTTCCCACTGATTTATAAATAATAATTTTACTGCTTTATAATTTAAAATGTTACTGAAGTATAGTTGATCTAACATTTTAGGAAATTTCAGGGGTTTAATTTTTACCAAAAATATTGATATGTACTCAAATTATTTAAAAATATCAAGTGATATGGGATATAAAAATAGAATGGTAACACTAGTTAAACTTCACCCAATAGAGGTGAAGAGCTGGAGGACTGCGCCGTGATAGGAAGCTTGCCACAAAGAGTGGAGGAGTGCAGTTAGAGCAGAGAAGGGACCATTATAATAGTGATAGTTGGGAATGATCATTCAGGACAAGAACTGGATGCTAAAAAGTAGTAATTGATATGAATGCTATACCTTCAGTGATTATATTTCAAATGAATGTTCAAAAGGGAAAATGGTGGGAAAGAGAGGGTGGGGTGGGGAGGAGGGAGATTTGGGACATTGGTTATGGGAATGTTGTACTGGTGAAGGGGGTGTTCTTTACATGACTGAAACCCAACCACTATCATGTTTGTAATCAAGGTGTTTAAATAAAGGTATTAATTTAAAAAATGTACAGAAAAAAATGCAGTGTCCAGATTAGAATAATAATTCCAGCTTTCTATAACAATTGAATACCTATCAGTTTGATATCAATTGAGATGGATGCCTTCCCAGGTTTCCAAATGGCTAAATAAAATGTGAGGTTGAAAAAAAAAGAGAAAGAGGAGAGTGAGAATGAGAGAGAAAATGAGAGAGAGAAAGAGAGAGAGAGAGAAAAAATGTCTGTCATAGTGGTGGAAAATGTGTACTAGTGAAGAAATGGGTGTTAGACATTACTTAATTATCGATCATGATAAACTTTGTAATTGCATCTCATGATGATTAAAAATCAATATATGTATATTTAAGAAGAATATCGGGGCTGGAGAGATAGCATGGAGGTAAGGCGTTTGCCTTTCATGCAGGGCTGATTTTTTTGTCTTCTAAAAATAGTTGATAGGGGCCGGAAGATAGGAGGTAAGGAGTTTGCCTTTCATGCAGAAAGATGGTGGTTCGAATCCCAGCATCCCATATGGTTCCCTGTGCCTGCCAGGGGCGATTTCTGAGCACAGAGCCAGGAGTAACCCCTGAGCGCTGCCGGGTGTGACACATAAAACAAACAAACAAAAAAGAATATCAAATTAGATGAAGTTTACTAGTCATTGATCAAGTCTTTTGATCAAAGTTCAAATGGTAGGGCAGGACTTCCTATCTTTGTTACCTACTAAGGTTTATATCCTCCTTCCTTGTGCATGTAATCTGCCATCCTTCTTGCATTAAGGTTCTTGAATTGGGGGCAAGAACCAATGGATGGGGCAGAGATCAAAGCAGCCAATGCTTCTTGTCTGTTTTCAATAACTACCTATTCCCCATTAAGTAGCATATATAATATTAATAAACATTGGTGTCACAATTATGAATTTCTGACCCAATTCAATCTAATATTTTTTTTAGAGAAACTTAATTTGCTAAGGGCAGCCTTTGGGAGACAAAACAACAACAGCTCAGGAATTTCATCCATTATAAATAAATAAGTAAAAGACCTTGTATACATGCTGCTTCAAGGAGATATTTATTCTAAATGCAGCATAGCTTTTCTGCCTGGGTCAGAAACCCTTTCTAGTAAGTGGTAGCTAAGAAGACAAATTCGCATACTTGGAAGAGAGAAACAAACTGGCAAATGTTTTGAGATTTGTTAGTAATGGATGACATCCAAGATTCTTTTTAAAAGAATTCAGAAATACTCATAATTACAAAAGGAAAGAAAGCAAAAGTGTTTTAGTTTATGTGGAAAATGTCTTTAATTATGCATTATCTTCTGAAACAACATGTGTTCTTTGAGTCTCCCATTAGTCATCCTCCTTTCAACTGTTAACAGAACTTTTAATGTAATTCCACCCCCCCCCTACAAGTACATGGAGCTTTTTGGAGTTAGAATTTATAGCTAACAGTTCTATTATTTCGGTACTTGAAAAATGTTGTGCCACTTTTTTCTTACCTCCATAGCTCAAATGACAAATCTACTGTCATTCGAATTGGTGATTCCCCATAAGTAATGTCTTACTTATTTGGACTGCTGTTTTTAAGGTGTTTACTCTTTAAATTTTTAGAAATTTAATTAACATGTGTCTTTGCATTCACTTCTTTATGCTTGTCTATTTGAATTTAACTGACTCCTTAAATGTCTGGGTGTATGACTTTTGCTGAATTTAGAAAATTTTCAGCCTTTATTTCAAGTACTTCTTCAGTATTACTCTCTTTTGCTCCTTCAGGCTCCTCAATGATAAAAAAATAGGCTCTAATTTTGGGTACTCTGTTTATTTTACATTCAGTCTATCTTATCACTGCTGTTGAAATTATATACAAACTCTGTGTGCCTACAGAGTCTATCCTTCATCATCAGTTTTATTGAAGCAATATGTTTTTAGTTAGTATTTTTATTTCTAAATTTAAGATTTATTATTTTTAAACTTCTTTTCCGAGACTTAATGTTTTACTTATTCACATTAACATTTAATTCATTGCTCAGTGATGCATTTAACTAGCAAATTTAAAATCATTTTTATTTATCTTGAGGTTGGCATATATCCATTATCTATTTTCACTCAAGTTATAATTGTCCTTGTTGTTTGTATGGTTCATGAATAGTATTCTGAAAATTTCGAATATTATAAGGTTATAAATGCCATTTGTTTGTTTTAAGCAGGAAATTTTCTGTTGTGATGTTGTATTCATGCTGGAACCTTGCTCATATCACTTCCAAGATGATAGAACAACAAATTTAATACTTATTGTAGAGAATAATGATAGAATTTGAATTATTTCTAAAACATTTTTGTTTTGAATCACCATGAGAACTAGAGGGAGAGGGACAGGCATAGAACTATTATTCTCATTTGCATATTATAAAAACCATAGTTTGAGAATGATATGCCAAGATGGTAGAGGATAAATTCGATCCTCAGTCCACTGACATTTACCTAGCAAAAATTAAGCACCAATTCAAACCATCACTTCCAAAATGAACACAAACTCATATTCCTTCTTAAGTGAGATAGGGACAAATGCAACTATTTTGTTGTCTGAGAGTATGAGGAAAAATTTATCTCCCAATGATTTCTCCTGGAATGAAAGGGGAGTGAATCAGCTCCCCTGCCATCACTTGCCACCTCACTCTGACATTACTGATCCCAGTTATGGGTAACAGCTGAGAACATAGCTGTAGAAACCAGAATATTGACGTCTACATTTTTTATTTTGCTTCATTAAGTCCTTTTGTTGTATATATACATAGATGCTTATAGAAATTCAGCTCTCCACTGAAGCTCACTGACACCAGGTGTGAGAGAAAGCAAAAACAGTGTCAAGTTCCAGACCCTAATGCTTATTAGTCTCCTTGTTGCTGGATGGAAATGGAGACTAATCAAGTCCCCCACTGGAAATTATCAAACATTGTAACTTGACTTTCTTAAGGTTTTCTAGAGTAAAAGATAAAATCAATCTAAAATATTTCATTATAAGAACTTTGTTGGAACAATTGATAAATATAAGGTAATTGAGAGGATGTCCCTTTTCTATTGTACTTGAAGTAAGTGGGAATAGGCCAGAATTTATTGAGATAATGAAAGATATTGTTAAATACATTCAAAAATTATTAAAGATAGTCCATATTAAGGATATATGGACTTTGAATTTCCCTAGGCAATGAACACAATCATTGTATATATAGGTCTCATTTTAAGTCTAACTGATTTATGAAATTTTGGTCACATCAAAAGTAAAATGGGAATAATGGAATTATATCCCTTCTTAGGTTATTTAAAAATTTAATAAGGTAATGTTTGTAAAGAAGTTCAGTCAATGATAATTTTGTGAGTTCTCACTAAATGGAACCAATTATTATAATAAATAAATAAGATTGCAAATAGAAAGTCTATATATTTTTTGACTTCATAAGATTTAACATGTGGTATGTGCCTAATAAATATATCAACACCAACTAGTATATCAGTTTCCTATTCTACTCAATTTCCTATCCTACCACAATTCAGTTAGACTTAAAATGAGACCTATATATACAATGATTGTGTTCATTGCCTAGGGAAATTCAAAGTCCATATATCCTTAATATGGACTATCTTTAATAATTTTTGAATGTATTTAACAATTGGCCATCACATTCTCACCATCTGGTATAACACAATATGAAATTATTGTTTAGCTCATGTCTGTATCTCCAGGGAGTTCTGTATCTAAAGCAATTTTCCATGGGACTGACATCCTTATAACTGCAGGAATAAAAACTCTATACACAACATGATGTATAGATTTTTTCTACCAGTTTCCATTGTCACTTTTCAAAAAAAAAATACTCTCATTAGAACATGAATTCAATGAATAGATATCATAAGGGGAGGCAGAAGAATTGTTTGATAATACTGATATCAATATTGTGTTTATGGATTCATATTAGGTTTCATGAAGTAATTAAATGGAGATAAATGCAGACATAATTCAGTACTCTGTGCTTACATATGCAATAGAAACCACATCTGCCAAGTTGATATGATCTAAAGCAAAAAGAGAAATCTGAAAGGAGTTTATCTAGGGATAACCATGTTGAAAGATGTTCTCTTATTCTAAACCCTACCTGTCAACATTACAAAATTATTACTTAGTCCTATTTCGTTACCAATTTATTATACCTTCTTTACCTTGAAGTAGTACTTCTTAACAAAAGGCCTAGTGGTCATTTGAAAATAACTCAAAACATTTTTTGTTACAACCTGTACAAAGATGAAGAATTATAGATTGATGTTATTGGCGTCTAATGATAGAGATCAGGGCTTTTATAAAGAATTTACAGTATACAAGATTTTTCCTACCCCCAACAAAGTGTACACTTGAAATGTCAACAATATAAAAGTTTTGAATCCTTTCCTGCAGACACAAAAATAAATGTTATTTCAAAAAAAAGATATTATTTCCAAACATTTTGTAGATTGTGTTCTACATGTGTTCACTCTGAAACCAAAAATAAAATCCCTGACATCATTTTTTTGTTAAGTTTACCTGTTCACTTACTGGCAAAGCTATTCATACCTCCTACAATGGTGGTGATAGGTGTTCTAGTGTCTGGTCCCTATATTTTTAGGGTCAAGTATAAGACAATAGCATCAAGATTCATGGAGCAATAGCACAGTGGGAGGGCGCTTACCTTGCACAAGGCTACCCAGGACAGACCTCGGTTCAATCCCCAGGTGTCCCATATGGTCCCCTGAGCCAGGAGCAATTTCTGAGCTCATAGCCAAGAGTAACCCCTGAGAGTCACTAGGTGTGGCCCAAAAACAAAAACAAAACAAAACAAACAAACAAAAACCAATAGCATTAATATTTATACACACACAAACAACAACAACAACAACAACAAAAACATTCCATATGTGGTTGGATTGGATTTTCTTCTTGTTTCTTTCATTCCTAACTGCAGCATTCAATTTTTGTTTCTCCAGTTCTAGAAATTCTTGTAAGTGACTTAATGGCCTATAATAAATCCTTTTCTGTTTAAACTAGTTAGAGTGCATTATTTTGTCTGCAATTAAGGTCCCTAAGTAATATAGCAAATGATTATAGGCAATCAATCTTCGAGAAAATGGGAATATGAGATTGATTATAAGAGCTGTTTGAGTTTGAAATCAATGCAGATCCAGTTAGCAGTGGAAGATGGAATTCTTGTAAGGTTTTGGGAGCACTAAGTGGCTGTTATTACAGACTACACAAAGGTATGAAAATGAACAAATGGGATGTAGATTGGTGTGGTGAATTAAAGATGATCACAAAGTTTTGTCACTAATTCATCTTTCTCCTCACTGCTTTACTTGTACTAGTGCTTTTTCTGTTACTTGATAAAAATAAACTGAAGTATAACTAAATCAGTCTTATGTAACTTTAATGGCCAAACTTAGGAAGATATATAGTATGTACCTACTTTTAGAACAATATATATTCCACATGATTAAGAAGCCCAAATGTCATCAAGAAACTATGAAAAGTAGAACCATACTGATTTTAGCTAATAACCCCAAATGAATTTGCAACCAATATTCATTGACTATCAGCCATTTTATCATCTATCTCAAATGTCAAATCCCCAGTGACCTTCACGTAATTGTCATCCAGAAGTCACTATTGAATCTATACAGTTGCTTAAAATTAATACATAAAATTTTGAATGATAAGAATTGACCTCAGGAGTGGTTTGCTTTATTGCATTGTATAACCAAAATATTAGTAAATGATTGGCAAGCTTAAAAAATATAACTTCATCTGTATACTCCCTTGAATATATACCTTGCATACTTATTTCTGTATCTTTGTTTGTTTTCTTTCTATACTATGGAGAAGTATGTGTTTTCTCTTAAATATATTTCTTTTTTTTTCTCTCTCCTCACAATTTAATAAAAATCGCTTCACTGAAAAAAAAAATAACTTCAAGATTTAAATTTTCTCTTTCACTTTTATGCTATCAGAGTTTCTACCTCCTACCTAGAAAAAGGTTAACACAAAAATAATATGTCAAATATAATCTCGTGGCTGCTCAAAATTCAACATGGGTTAAATAAACAGTCTCATTGATTCACTTGTATACAAATTAGAGAACTTATCTTGGGAAAAATAAAAGGTAAGAGCAAGAATAATATTTGAAAGGATTTGAAGACTTATGATGACTCATAAATCTCCAAGTCTATTGTCTACTGAGGCAACTCCCTCTTCCCTACTTCTGAGACTGCTCCTCTCTGTTAGAACTATCAAAAATGATATTATTCAAGGCAGTAACCATGCCAAGAATATCAAAATAAATTATTGCATCTCATGGGCTACAGGTCTAAAACAAGAATCAGATATCAGCATGATTTAAAGAATCAGTTACAGATTAAAACCAGAAAGGGGCCTAAAGGAATTTAGAACTTTGTTAAAGTATCTTGGGAAAAACTTAAAAAACAGATGCAATAATCATACAAAAAGTCATAGCACAATAGCACAAAAAAGAATGAATTTAGTGATATGCACTCATTTATTAGAGATTCATATTTTTGAATATCCCTGATCTTCCCATCTGTCCTTTACTTGTTATTATCATTAAAATCACCAGGGATTGTACATAGTTGAAGTGCTAACATACTTTGTTGTAGTGTTCGTATCTACATACTTTGTTAAAAAATTCATACTTTGGTTGTGATCTTTTATTTGAGGTACTTACATGAAGTTGGTTATTGTACTACAGAAATTGCACACTTTGTTGTATCACTTGGAATACCAAAAAGCAGTAGTACTTAGATTGTTCTTGACACACGTTTGGCAATGCATAAGATAAAACTTGTAATCTCACGTTCATATGGCAGTTGCATTGCCACTGAGTTATTGTCAAGACTCTAAAGGGCCTTAAATCAATGAACTAACTCAAGCAGCTTAGGTAGCTCCACTTAGTTAATAGAAATTTTGACTCAATTATTGTTTATTGTAAGTAAAGTCATTATTTATGTAATTCCTTAGTCTAACATAGAAGTACAACTCAAAAGATGTAAGAGAAAGGGAGGCTTGAATAATTTTGTTTTAGTATTATTTTCATTTTACTTTGAGATTGTTCAAAATCACTCTTTCCAAAGCCTGAAAAATGCATGGGTTATAGCAGAATCTAACAAACACTGTAGTGACTATAATGAAAAATGGAAGAGAAGACGCAGGATGAGAAAGGCTTTCTGTTTTCATGGGTGTTTATAAGTATGATCAAGTTCCAGAGGCAAAGTGATGAGGAACACATAAGCTACTTGACTGGAAAGATCAACAGAATGGTTTGATCTACAGGAATCCATATCATGGCATCTTTAATATAGTTCAGTAAGTTTATTATAATGAAAGTTTGTATAACCCATTCAACTATCAATTTCAGCTGACTTTACACACACAGAGTAATATAGTTCAACTTTATCTCTACCATCAAAATTATGTTAAGTAAAAGTTTGACTTGATCAGCATAGCAGAAAATCGTAATTCAAACTCAATTAAGAACCAACTTTCTGATGTGACCCAGAGTTTCTTAAAAATTGATAGAAATTTAGTGCCCTGCGGAAGGTACCAATAGTAATAGAACAAATAAATGTTACATACCTTCATCTTCCCAAAAGAGACTGTGACCTTTTGCCAATATAACTGTAATAGAGAAATAAAAGTACCCACTATTTGGCATGATTTTATTAAATCATTCTAACTTATCTAATTCCTGATACTTTACAACACATTTGTCCCAAAGGTTATAATGAAGCTGGCATTGAATATGATAAGGCTGAGACATCTAACAGTGAGTTTGGAGGATACATAAACTCATCTTGGTTATTTCTTCTCATTTTGAAGTTATAGAAAGAATAAATGACAAATATACTAGTGACTGTGTTTGTTTCAGTCTGTTCAGTGAGATATTTATTAAAGATCAAAAGAAATCTCTTATAATTCTGCTCCAATGAAGACAGCAAACTAAAAGTGATTTAATCTCTGTAGAAATCCAAAGATTAGTGCCACTAGTCATGTCTTGAAAGATCAACTTGATCACAATCCTATTTAGTTTGCCTGTTTAATCTGTTCTGAAGCTGTATGGATCTTGGAGAATTACAGTGGATTGTCCTAAGCTTAATTAGGCATTGACTCCAATTGCAGGTACTATTCCAGATATAGTGTTCTTAAGAGAACAAATCAATACAGTCTCTGGTACCTAATATGCAGATATTGATCAGTCTAATATATTTTTGTCTTTATTCCAATTAGTAGAAAATAACAGAATTATTAAATAACTCATAAATCTGGCAATTTAGAGGTAGATACAGAGAAGACAGAAGTCTTGACTTAACCTAGTTAAACTGGTTGGTCTTCATGATCTCTCAAATCCAAAGATATTTGATCTGTGATTGATCCAAGTGCTTGAGGCAAGAAATAAGAGCATCAATGCTGCCACCCTTAGGAATCAGTATCAAAGTCAAGCTCTTTTCTCTTTTTAAATATCTACTCTTTCTCAAAGAGTCTGAATGCCAAGAAAGGATCAAAATCGAACTATCCATTATAATTGAAGTTTACCTAATCCTTCTAGATAGATAGATAGATAGATAAATAGATAGAAAGATAGATAGATAGATAGATTTAATCCATAAGTTATTTCCAAAGGTCTACACTGCTAGTATCCTGTGACATTGCAGTTGCAGTGGGTATGGCATTTACCTTGCACAGAACCAACAGAGTTTTATCTCTGGCACCATATATGGTTTCCTGAGCAGTATCAAAAGTAATCTCTGAGAAAGGATCAGGAGTAAACGCTGAGTACCACTGGGTGCAGCCAAAGAAAGATTGTTTTGCATTTCAGATATATTCAAGAAAGGCCATAAAGGGTCACAATAAAAAGGAGAATTTTCTTTTTTTCTATTTTCTGTTTTTATTTATTTTAATGTGTGTTTTTTTTTAATCCAGAATGGATCAGAAAGAATTATCAAGAATACTGATGTTAAATAGGTGTCAAATAGAAAATTATGGTTTAGGAAAGTTGAGCTCCATTACCAAAAATGAAAATTTTCTAAAGTTAAGATATTTGACAGGCGGTCTTATGATCTGAAACGATTTGGAAAAATAAGACTTTAGTCTAAAGAAGTTTCAAGAAGAATGAAAAACATACTTGGGCTCATTATATGAGAGTACTTGTTTTCCATGTGAAGAACTAGATAAAGGGGGACCACTGTGTAGAAAAAGGGCAATAATTATATTGCAAATTATATACTGGAGATGTCTATTAATCATTTATTAATTACTACAATTAATGGACATAAGAGCAATATAGTCCATTGGCAAGGAAACAGAAATGTAAAACCTAAGTTACAAAATTGATTCTATCACCGTAATCTAGTATACCATAGTTCTGAATACTGACTATATAATTGCCTAAGGACAAAAGTATTACCTAGTAGAGGGTTGGAGAGATAGCACATTAGGAGCCAGGACCAACAGTAGTTCGAATTCCAGCATCCCATATGGTCCTCCCGTGCCTGTCAGGAGCAATTTCTGAGCACAAAACCAGGAGTAACCCCTGAGCAGCGCTGAGTGTGACCCAAAAGCCAAATACATATATATGTATATTTATATGCATATATATTTATATGTATATATATGTATATTTATAGAAATAACTACACTGAGAACTACCATAACCATGTGACTGAATAAGGGAACTGGAAATCCTATCTAGAGTACAGGAAGGGGTGGGGTGGGATGGAGGGAGATTTGAGACATTAGTGGTGGGAATGTTGCACTGGTGAGGGGGTGTTGTTTTTTCTTTTTTTAAGTCTACCTACTTGGCAGACACAAAATAATATATTTTATATTACGTGTTTACAGGTAAATGATAATTATTTGTTTTATTTTTTCTCCTCCCCTCTCCCCTCTCTGGTAATATTCTTATATTTTTTATTCTTTGGAACACCCCCTTCACCAGTGCAACATTCCCACCACCAATGTCCCAAATCTCCCTCCCTCCTAACCCACCCCCACCTGTACTCCAGACAGGTTTTCCAGTTCCCTCATTCCTTCACATGATTAGAGTAGTTCTCTGTGTAGTTGTTACTACAACTGCACTCATCACTCTTTGTGGTGAGCTTCATGAAGTGAGTTGCAAGTTGCAGCACTCCTCCCATTGTCTCTGAGGATTGGTGCAAAAATAACTTGTATTTTTCTCAGAACCCATATATGAGTGAGATTATTCTGCATATCTCTCTCTCTCTCTGACTTATTTCACTCAACATGATAGAGTCCATGTACATCCATGTGTAGGAAAATTTCATGTCTTCATCTCTTCTGACAGCTGCATAATAATCCATTATGTATATGAACCACAGTTTCTTTAACCATTCATCTGTTGAAGGACATCTTGGTTGTTTCCAGAGCCTGGCTATTGCGAATAGAGCTGCAATAAATATAGGTGTGAGGAAGGGATTTTTGTATTGTATTCTTGTGTTCTTAGGATATATCCCTAGGAGTGGCATAGCTGGGTCGAATGGAAGCTCAATTTCCAGATTTTGGAGAAATCTTCATATCGCTTTCCATAGAGGTTGAACTAGACGGCATTCCCACCAGCAGTGGATAAGAGTTCCTTTCTCTCCACATCCCCGCCAGCACTGATTTTTCTCATTCTTTGTGATGTGGGCCAATCTCTGTGGTGTGAAGTGGTATCTCATCATTGTTTTGATTTGCATCTCTCTGATGATTAGTGACGAGGAGCATTTTTTTCATGTGCCTTTTGGCCATTTGTATTTCTTTTTTATCAAAGTGTCTGTTCATTTCTTCTCCCCATTTTTTGATGGGATTAGATGTTTTTTTTCTTGTAAAGTTCTGTCAGTGCCCTGTATATTTTGGATATTAGCCCCTTATCTGATGGGTGTTGGGTGAATAGTTTCTCCCACTCAGTGGGTGACTCTTGTATCCTGGGCACTATTTCTTTTGAGGTGCAGAAGCTTCTGAGTTTAATGTATTCCCATCTGTTGATCTCTGCTTCCACTTGTT